>JABTXL010008166.1:11936441-11960966 GCA_025134845.1 Neodon shergylaensis
AAGAATTTCCTATGGAATATTAAGGCAAATGAAGATAATTCACAACAATTTGAAAGCACCCTTACAATTTGTTTCTCAATTCCATTTCCTGTTACTTGCAGTGCGGCTCCCCTTTCACACAATTCCCCCAATTCTTTGCCCACTGCCATCATTAGTCTCCTCCCATCTTCCCTTCTTACCCACCCCAAGTGACTGTCCCTTCCCCTTTTTAACTTAGCGAGGCATTCCTCCCCATCCCAACTGTGACCGTTCCTCTACTGGCAAACCTATAGACTGCATCATTTTGAAACCAAGTAGAACAAACGAAAAATAATAAAAGTCTCAGACTGAGCTGAAGGTTTCTGTGCTTCCATAACACTGCTATGCAGAAAAATTCTCTGTCATTTCTGTAGAAGAAATAAAGAAAAATCTTCCCTCCCCAGCTCACCCTGTTGTCCCAGTCCAGGAGACAGTCTGTTGGTGTGGTGCTTAGTAAGTGTTTTAAGATTTGAATGTTTCAAGTTTTCAGTTGAAGATGCATGGTCAGTCTACAAGATATATTTTCATCATATTATACATGGGATCTAAAAATGAAATGTTTAGTAAAGCACTCCCAATTCCCAAATGGGGACACGATTGTATAGGAAAACAACATGTTTTTAATCACATACGTGTGGGAGTCCTAGAAATGGGTTTTATAAAATAAAGACTAGGTCTCGCAAGCATCTAGAAGTGAGTGGGAAATCATAACCAGGGACAGATGGCAAATGTGGCGTTCTTTCTTTCCACTATTGAATACTTACGACATTTCCTTCCAGGCAGCGCTGAATGCCAGCACGTTACCACATAATGCTACCCAACCTCAGAAAAATGAATCCTCTTTTGTTACCACGAAACCGACTTCACACGAAATCACCAACTTCAGAAGTAGAGCAAAAGTATTTTGTAATACAACTGAGTGCATAAATTGATTTTACAGTTCTTAATACATATATATTAATATTTTATAATACATGCAAAATTGCTACTGATTCATCAGCTGTCTTGGGCATTTAATTGAAGCTGCCATCAAGATATTTATATTCAAAGGAAAGATTTTTTTCCATGATGGAGAACACAGTCAGGTGTAGTTATAGAGCTGGAAATAACTAGTACCTAAAATGAAAATCAGTTCCATACAGAGCAATATATGAAGACAACATTGAATGTCTCACTCTTGGTTTTAAAGGCTCCTAATACTTGTGCTGTTTCAAGGAACCACCCTATATATTGAAATTCACCATATTACTACTTTCAATAATTATTAATTAGACATGGTTGGTTAAAAAAAATCACCATTAAAAGTCATATAATTAAAAATCACATGTGGTCCTCTAGTGAGTGCAACAGCTAAGCTGTTAAATATTAAATCATGAAAAATAAGAAGCAAAAGTGGTATTCACAGTAACTTTCAGGAATATTAGTGTTTATTGTTGCAACTTCATAAGCAGTGTTACTGAAGTTTACAATCATCTTAAATTCAGATAAAATAAATATCTTTGTATTTTATAGTCAATATCACGAAGAAAAATGATTAGTCAATACAGAATAATGAGGCTATTTACTACCTTGCTTACAGTGTACGAAGAACTACAAGCCAGCATAAACACAAACCTAAACTTCCACCTCCCTGTTTACGATTTAAGAAACCCCCTCTTCCAAACACCCATAGCCACTCTGCATTTAGAAATTGCCTCGTAAAGATGCATTTTGTTTAATCTCTTAGAAAACTGCTTTCCTTGGTGAGTTCTGACCTGCTACATTACTTTCTCATCTTTACAATGAGTCAATACTGGTCTCGAAGGGCAAGAGGACCATGCAAAACAACAAAGATAGGGAATCAAGTTGCTGTTACCTTGGTGAGCAAAGCTCAAGACAAGTTATTTGTCGGTGGCACATAACAGTCATAATTAGCTCACCAACACAATTAGATGCTCACACACATGGTCTCGAAAACAAGCCTAAAATAAAGTGGTGCTAGCATCTTTCAAGCCTACGGATTTGAAATAGCAATTAAGCCTGCACCTTAAATCATTTGTCTCTTTAACTAGAGGAGCAAGTCCCGAGGATGTAAATCTCACCCAATGAGACAAGGGCTGCCGGGTGCATTATTAATTGCCAAGTAATTTCTTAATTTTAGAATTTAACTCTCCACACCAGAAAATAAGCAACGTGATTTATGGAGCCCACACACTCATGCCGCTTTCTGGGAGTTCCACCATCACAGGCACACACCCTGGTATTCAGCATACATGCAATTCCTGCAAGTCCAAATACATGGCCGGATTCAGCTACAGCAAATCTACTCTGTCTACTTATCACCCGAGCACTAATGGTTAGAGTAGCTAAAATGCCTGCTGAACACTGCAGCGCAATGTCCCCCTGGGCTTATGCCGGAGCACAGCCACGTCTCTTCCCTTAGCGATTGCTGACTTTTAAGAAGGCAGGTGACAGGGGCTGGAAATGTTCTGCAGCCACCCAGGTAACTCTTGTCTGCAATTCCTCCAAACCCAGAGCCTCCTCCCCCTACACACACACACACACACACACACACACACACACACACACACGCCTTTCATTTCTTTAAAGAAAGCAAGCTTTTAAATAGCTATCTAACACATGCCCTCTGCATGGGTTTAAGAATGCATTTTTCTTATACTTGCTGCTGATGTGTAAAGATGTTTCCAGATCTGATTAGGAGACCTGGCTGCTGCGCATAAAAAGTACTGCTTTCAACAAGACTCCTTTAGTGAAATCCGCCTGATCAGACAGACGTATGTGCACATAAATTACCCATATTCTACACACATGCCCGCGTTAACAAGCATGCATGCACACGCACACCAAGACCTGCAATTAATCCCCTGCTCTATAAGCCCCCTTTCACAGGCTTTTGCATGCATGTTATTCAAAAGAGAGATCTTTAGAAAAAAAATGGTAAGCAGCTGCATCTGATGCACTCGAAAGTGGCACGTTAGAGAAGCAAATACGTTACCAGTCGCATTTTGAAGTTTCCAGAGCACCTGCAGGTAACAGGAGACCGAATCAGAGGCTGGCGCGCGGTGTTCCCTCAGAAACACAGAGCTCGACGTGGCTGTGGGGGAATGTGGAGCGAGTGTGAGCTGGAAACCTTTGAGTTGAGCTCACTGTAAGCATCAGAGAGCCTCAAAGAGGAGAAAGGAAAAGGCAGCCCACAGACAGCGAGCCGGCAAACTTCTGGCTCGTCTCCAACGCAGGAATGAATTCTCTGTAATTGGGAGATGGATAGTTGATGGAAATGAAGAGAAACTTGGATTTCCCAGCGAATTTGCTCGGTCACGCAGAAATGGGCAGGTAACCGGCGAGCTCATTTGAAACAGTCATTCAGGAAGCAGTACTGAATAAAAACATTAACAGAAATTGTTGTTGGGGGAAAATATTAAAAGGCTACTCCAGCCAGCTTCCCTGGATGCCTTTACAAACTTCAAATGGATCATTCCACAGCTATTTGGTGCACGTTTTATTAATCCCACTGCAGAGGTAAACTGGAAAATCTAATTCCTTTTATGTAGAAAAAAAAAGATTCATTGCTTCTTTTTATAATGCACTCTACACATACAAATGCAGGGGTTTACTTACAGAGCTCTCGTTTCTCCTGAAAAGCCAAGACTGTTTAGCACAGATAAAATGCTAAAAGGCTTATACACAGCTTTTCACGAAGTAGAGAAGAAACTCTCAGTACTCGGGAGCTCAGCCGAGGAGTGGTATTTAGAGACAGAGTTTGCAGCACACCGAGTATAAAAAAGGGACCCTCACCACCGAGGGGCACAGCAGAGATGCAGCTATGCACATGCAGTAAGCTGGCAGGTGGCTCGCACCTATAAATATAGCCACAATTACGAGCAGAAAGCAAAGAACTCCAACAAATGAAGTTCTTCAGGGCAATAGCCACGGTTTTGTGAGGCTCCCAGACAGGCTAATAATTTCTGAGGAGTGCACCTGGACTTCACCTTGTCTGAAGAACTCGACCCCCGACGGAGAGGAGGGTCGGGAGGCGCTGTGTTCTGGCAATCTATATTCAAATGTAATGAGCAGAGGATGATATTACCATGAGGAATGTTGTCATATTACATTGTGCCTGGGTGGCTTAACTACCCATCCAGCCTTGCAAATGGCCATTTGGCTGGATTCGATGCACGGGGGGAGGGGCAGGTGGGAGGCTAGCCTTATTTGTTTTTACTGCAGGAGCATCTTTGAGAGGCTCTGCGATAGAATGCCCAGCTGAATGTGGGTTTAATTCTCTCCAAGGCCACACTTACCAGTAATAAATCTATAGTGGAATTAATGGTGACCAATTAAGTTATTTATTATTTTAACTCCTGAGGTCAAGGGCAGCTTGGTGTGTATGTTTATTGATAAGGGAGGAGTCCATGGCCAGACTGCTAAAGAAAGCTAGATTCACCTTTAAGTGTGTTCAATAAACACCCGTTGCCTAGGGGCACTTCTAATCCTCCTCGTAGCCCAGTGCACCTTATTGTCCAGGAGATTTTAATTTCCTTTCACTACCATTTTCTTCAACCATTCATCCCACAGATATCTAGTGAGATAGATGCCCAGTGCTGTACAAAATGGAATGATAGGAAGACCTTCCTTTAGAGTTTGCCACTGTCAGAGTCAACTCTGCAGAGGACACCGGAATTGTTGGTAGAGGTGGCTTGTACATTCCCTGCTGCTCAGACCCGAAATAATTATAAAAAAACTGTATTAATTAAAACACTGTTTGGCCAATAGCTTAAGCTTATTGCTAGCTAGCTCTTATATCTTGAATTAACCCATCTCCATTAACCTATGCATCACTACGAGGTTGTGGCCTACCGGCAAAGTTTCAGTGGGCTCCTGCGGCAGCTACATGGCTTCTTCTGACTTGTCTTCTTTCTCCCACCAATCAGTTTAGTCTTCCTGCCTAGCTTTACTCTGTTAAGCCATTGGCCTAAAGCAGCTTCTTTATTAACCAAGGGCAATAAAGCATACTCACAGCATGCAAAGGGGAACCCCACATCACGGAATTACTTGTGAAATGTTGGTGCTCAAAGTCAGCCCTTCCTCCGTCTTGGAGTGACTCTTGGGGTTGATATGAGATAAGCAAAGCAGCATCTGTGCATTGAAAAGCTCCCCAAATGATTCTAATGGAGCCTCTCCCACCTGCCACAGATGTATCTGCAACTGAGGATCACAGTGATAAAACCCACCAGTCATGGAGAGAGGAGCAAAGCCCATAGCATCAAGACTCAATCAGCGGTTACTTGAACTGACCATTCTTCTGTGCCCTTGTGGGTCACCCTACCACGGAGATGTCCCAGACTTAATCAGTTTGACCCACAGCCTGGATCTGCAAAATTCTGAGTAGATTTAGAATCCAAAACTGAAGGCAAAATAAAGCTTAAATCTCATGGTTCATTTACATAGCTTCTCTACCCACCCCACCCCTGCCCCTTTGCCCTGTCAAGCAAGAGCACAGGCTTTAAGTCCATAATTAATTCCTGTAAGTCAAAACATGTAGGAAATCTCCTCCAACAGAGCCAATATATGCCACTTTTGTGTCCACGAGAGGGCAAGCCTGTGGTAAGAACATGGGATTTGTGGCAGAGCTGTACCCGGTTATAACAACTCATTCTGCTTGGCAACAACCTTGATCCTGAGAAGTGAGGGTCCCAACACTCAGAGAACTAGCCTATTCACTTCTCCGAGGGCGCACTGAGGAGTCCACACTATTAACAGTGATTGATCAGTCAACTCCCACCGTCCTTTGCTTCAGCAGCTCCCTTAGCCCCAACTACAGGGAGCGTTGGGGGAGTGGCAGATCTTCGGTAGGGCACACAAATGGCCAGAAGTCAAGCTGCCGCACTACGCCTCCTGTAGATCCTCTCCAGATAAGTGCAAGGTCCTGGGAAGATGGGTTCAATCCTCACAGGTGTGTCTTCCCTGGACCTTCCTGCTAACTGCTGGCGGTAAGAGATCACTCAGGTCTTTCCTCCGAGATGAAGGAAGAGAATTTGCCGCGTAGTCTCAGACGGCCAGACTGCCAGCCCCTCCCCTTAAGTCAGACCCCGCCCCACCCCACACACAGCACCACTGCAGTGAGAATGAGGATAATTCAAAGCAGAGGGCCCCTTCATCCTCGCCAAGGAACATCACTTTATTCATCTGGGAAGACTCCAAACTTTGTAGCACACCACGCCCATCTGCGCTCTATGCGCTACCAAATAGTTCGTAAACTGGGCAAGGGGCTGGAGATTTAAACACACAAAAACACACAGACAGAGACACGGGTCATCCTCGAAACAGGAATGCCCCTTATATTGTGTCCAGGGGCAGCTTATATAGGGATCCTTAACTGATAGCCACGCCCCAGCCAAACCCACCAAAAACCACTCCCCTGCCATCAGGAACTCCTGAGGGTCTCATGTTCAGAGCAGTGGCTGGCTGTCTCAGAGCAGAGGAAAACAAGTTGTTTACAAGAAATTCAGGATCTGAGGGGTTCACAGCTCCCAACAAACTTGATGTCTTGAAGACAAAGACCACGTGATCGAGTGAAACACAAACCACTCATGTAATAACACTATTAAAAAATAACGGTTCTCTGCCTCCTTTTGCTTTCTTTTAAGAACACTGGGAAATCTTGAAACACAAAGATATAACAAAAAGCAGAAATGTTCAGCACTGATATTAGAGACAGACAGGCCTGTGGTAAAAGACTGGCTTCTCTATGTAGTTGCCTTGTGCCTCGAGGCAAGCCCCAGGCGAGGGCTGCAGCTCGGCGGATCGAGCACTTGCCTGAACACGCAAAGCCCTGGTGGTCTGCTTGCGTGCACTACATCAACCATGGTGGGGATGTAAGCCTGTAGTTCCAGCATTCAGGAGGCAGAAATAAGTGGATCCAAGTTCAAGTAGCCAGCTTGGGGCCAGCCCAGCAAGATATGGGAGACCCTGTCTCAAAAATAAATAAGCAATAAAGTTCATGTTTCAAAGAGCCTGATACATGCTAAGTTACCCAAGAAAGAAATTCCCAATAAGAGTCCCACTTGCCTCTGATGCCTATCAGCTGGTGGACTCCTTGAAAGCAGGAACATAGGTCTCTTCCACATTCCTCATACCCAAGGTAACACAGCGCCCTACAGACTTTGTACAAAATTTGGTTTTTGCCTAGTACCAGAATCTGGGGTAGGGCACCAAGAATACAAAGCAGAGAAAGCAAGGGTGGTCAATGCCCTCCTGTGGCTCTCAACCAAGTGCCGAGATGAAAGTTAAATAGTGCCATGAATAACTGGAAAAGGTAAATGAATGTGCTAATTAGTTCGTGATAATCTTCTTAGGTTTTTGTTCCTAATGACCCAGACAATGTCAAGGACACAAAAGGAAGACAATCTGTGTGCGCTTTGGGTAATTATCTTCAAATCTGGAGACTCAGGCTGACAGGCTGGCCCTCGTTAAGGGGGCCATCTCTCCCAAGCACAATCCCCTGAGCCTCATCCCAGCAAACAAAATCCTCTGCTTCCTGACCTCACGGTTTTGCATCTGTGCTTTCTAAAATGCAATAACATGGGCGAGGTTTCTTCCTTTCTTTTCTTTTCTTTTCAGCTGAGATTTTAATTAAAGTTCCCGGGACCCAGCCAAGGATATTTTCTACAAAGAAGCAATATCTGGTTTTGGAGCCCTAGAACATCTTATGACAGAGATCTTGAATGACAGACAGTGACACGGGCTGTGCCCTTCAGTGTGTGTGTGTGTGTGTGTGTGTGTGTGTGTGTGTGTGTGTGTATGCACTCATACACATGCTCCTATGTGTGTTCAGCGCTCATCCTGCCTAATGAGGACAGAGACAGGGAGACAAATGCACTTCACTTACTTGAGCCATTCAGATGTTTAAGGCAGGCACTTAATGGAACAACAGAAGGGCCCGTCTCTCAAAAGGGGGAGATTACCTTTTGTTCTCCCTGATGGTTCTCTCTGATTTAAAAGGCTCTCGGCTCTCAGACTTGCAGAAAGCAGCAGTGGAGAAGAACGCCCGCCAGTGCTGCTTGGCAGATGTCAGCCACACACTTAAACCCCTAGAGTGGCCACCAGGGATGCTTCAGTTCGATGCCACACGTACTGAATCGCAAGTGGATTTAAATTCACATAAAACACCGATCTCACAGCAAGATTAGCAGGCCTGAGCATCCTGTGGTTGTGCTAACTCATTCCAGCTGCTTGGCCAGTTCCTGGCAGTCCCCACTCATCAAGGTCATTACAGAAAGTGAGCTCCAAGGCTGCCTAGGTCTTTTTCCAAGCCTGAAGAGTGTGCATCTGTGCCAGTGTGGACAGTGCACACTCCTACTCGTCCTTGCCGTCTGGGAGAGCTTTGATGTTCTGAGGCCGGGGGTGTGGTATTTATGAATGATCTGTTGGGAACTGTCCATCTCAGCCAGAAGGGATCAGAAACCGGCAGCTTCTGCTACCAGCCCATACCCAGAGACCAAGGCAGTGCAGGCAGCGACCACAAATCCTTCCCTGCTGAGGGCTGGACTGCTATATGCTAGGGATATGCCACCCAAACCTCAGCCAAGGTACTGGCTGGTCTCCATACCTAAGTCTGTGGACTGGAGGCTGGGATGGTGCTGTTAAGTTCCATGCCTCGATACTGCGGATGTCCTTGCTTAGGTTCAAGAGACAAAGGGTAAGGAATTAATCTTAGGAGAGAGCAATAGACAGACAGCTGCACTCTATGCCCCATTTATCTAGGAGAAAACCGATCTGAAGTCCTCAAATACACACTGCCAAGTTACCAACAGCTTGGCAAAATTATTCCCAACTTAGCTTTGTGTATCAGATCTAGGTGGTGACAACAGCCATAAAATCCCAAGATAGTATAATATACTCTCATACATATCACTCCATATTTATTGTTACATATTTACTATGAACAAACATAATTCTGAGCCAGGATGTAGCTCAGCGATAGAGTTCTTACCTACTGTTTGTTCATAGTAAATATGTAACAATAAATATGGGTTCAATCTCCCCGCATTACGTATGCATATATCTTTAAGTGACAACAGCAAGTTAAAATTCTTCCAAGTCCTGAAAAATGAACCAATGGATATGAAAACCTGGTACAGCCACCACCCATGGGACTCAAAGACCTGGCTCGTGAAAGTTTAATGACCGGCCAACTCACAACTCAGAATAAAGGAGTTGAGTCTGTAAGGGTCACTGATTCTCGAGTGGCAAAGAGCACAGAGGACACAGAGCTTCCAAAGCCAGGCTGACGAGCCAGCTGGTGTAAGGTGGGATCGCGGATAGAAAGGGCTCAGTTACCCCCATCACCTAACGCTGCAATTTAGCCTCCAATCTCTTGTCGGTGTGAAGAGACCAGCGTGGTGAGAAGCAGCTTCCTGCTTATTTCACAGGGTTGCTGTGCAGGAAAACACTGTGCACACCCAATTTGAACCCTAAAAGGAGAGCAGTGTGTAAATAGGGTGCAACCACACTTCCCAACCTCAAGCCGAGGTATCGGGTCATCACTAATAAATCGCTATTTTTTTATCAGCATAATGTCTTAGCAAAAGGGAAAACTGCTTATTGGAATCCAAAGAGAGGGTCCATGTGGAACATGAAGCCATATGAAGAAGAAAGAGAGGGGAAACATCAAAATTTCCCCATGCCTGACAATGGCCCAGCCAGGGGCAGTGCTGATTTCAATGAAGTGCCAGGCTTCCAGAGAGCCTTCGAGAATGACGGTCGAAGTTCTCACTCAACTGAACTGAAGGCTCACAAAGCCACCACTAAGACTCATGAAGGAATTCCTCATATAAACAGTAGTCAATGTTGGTTAACCTTCGAGGACATGAAAATTGAGTAGAAAGGTTGAGGAACCAACAAAGATCCAAACCCCGATGTCAGACACGGTGTGGTGTTGCTGCAAATGCTAGAATCGCAGGGTGGTTAGTTTTAGTATACTAGGAACGGCTCTCATGATAAATAATCTTTCCTAAAACCCAAAGTTTGTTTGAAACAGGGGCTGAGTCTAATCTCTTCCCTCCATAGACCACTCTGATTAATCCAGCATCTGCGGTGGGAGTAGAAATATTTATCGGACATGTCATATTGATGCTGTGTGCGTGCTTGAAGTCGCAGTAAATACACTGCTTTCAGCTGCCTGTCACTCAACTTCCTCAATTAAAAATTTCAGCAAAATTAATTAAGTTTGTAAATTGTGATGGAGTCACTCCCCTTAGGACGATACAGGATCTTACCGGCAGCAACCTCATTAAAGGCAGTCCTAGAGTGGAGAGGCCATTGCACCTGTACCCCGCTGATGGGGAAGCTCAGCCAATCACATCTGGCTTGGGTGTGGCCACCTGGAGCCAAGTAGATAAACAGGGGAGATAGAGCCCGAGCACCTATCTCCCCTGTGGCACACACACACACACTTTGAAGGAAAGATTTCGAGATTTGGGGGCGGGGGTTGTTTTCGTTATTTTCCTATATCTACCTATTGTCTATCTATCGTCTATCAACCTATATCTATTTATCTCTCTATCATCTATCTGTCTGCCTGTTTTTGCACTTTTGTTGACTGTATTAGCCTTGTTGTGCCAGCAAACACTTTTGTTCCTACCTGTCTCCACCAGCACTACTTTTCTGACCTTTCGCTTACATCCGTTCTCTGGAGATGAGTTCTGCTCTAAACCGGAGCCCATCCCAGACCTTCTCCGATATTTACACCATCTTAGACATGCTTGCTCAAGTCTTTCTAGCCCAAGATGTTTTGCTGCACTTTGACAATAAACTGATTTTCTTTGTCCTTTTGAGACACGTGAAACTTGTCTTCTCTATGGCGCATTTCTGTGTTGACTCCACTAAAAGCAAATCCCGCTTATTGGATGTAATGATGCCAAGGCCGGGCCTCAGCTGGAGTGAAATGGAGAACGGGATCTGGTACCAAGGACGTCTCCTGTTTGCTAATCTCACTGCCTACCGGCATCTATTTCTAAAGTGTTGCTCCTCATGCTCTGATATACGTGTAATCCCCAGCATCCTGCTAGCACCATATTCTGCTAGAGTAGATCTGAGTTGGTCAGAGAATGTGCATTTCTCATAAACTCCCAGGTTGTGTTGATGTTATTTATCAGTGGATCACACCTTGAATATAAAGTTAGATAGTAATTTTTTTTCTGAATTTGAGCTTGAAGGGCAAGAATGACACGATTGATTAGTGATGTCTGTCCTGAGCACAGAAACGGAGAATTCCAATACCGATTGTGTTGTTCCGTGATTCATTGGCTCATTGATTTATTCAACAAACTTATTGAGCATGTGCTCGGCCTGTGAGTGTGTAGATGGTCACTCACTTGCAGATTGCTGAAATGAGACTGAGTTACCCAATCATCCGCTTAAAAGCTTTCTGAAAACTTTGCTGTGTAATACTAACCAGTCACCAAAGACGATTGAAAGCAGCTCTCTTCCTTTCATATTTGGCAACATAATTTTAAGAAAATTCATACTCCTCTGTGAGCTTGAGATCGATTTTCTTATTCTAAAAACTTTTGTTCCCCTGGAATGTAACCTTTGGATTAAGGAACATAATCTTTCAGCTGTTTAAAACTTCAAAGAGCCCTTTGTCCACACATTATTCAACAGGTATTTTACCGAGTGCCAGGTAAATAAATAGGTCTATTATTTGGTGGTTATATTGGAGGCTGTCTGTGTGCATGTGTTCATGTGTGTGCACGCACATGCAGATATGTATGTGTACATGGAGTCTGGAGGTCAGTGTCAGCAGTATTCCCATGTCACTCTCCACGTCATCTTTTGAGACAGGTTTATCGCTGGACCTGGAGCTCACCTGTCCAACAAGACTAACTGGCCAGTGAGTTCCCAGGATCCGCCTGTCTCCACCTCTCCACACTAAGATTATAGGCTTCTGCCACTGCACTCAACTCTCTATGTGGGTGGTGGGAATTTGAACTCTGGCCCTCATGCTCATAAAGCAAGTGCTTTACCAACTGAGCCATCTGCTCTGCACCTCCACCCCGTGACTGCATTCCTTGAAAAAGCAAGTAAGCCTCAATAACAAGAAAAGAAAGAAAGAAAGAAAGAAAGAAAGAAAGAAAGAAAGAAAGAAAGAAAGAAAGAAAGAAACTAAAATGGTTATAGCAATGTAAGGGAAGATGTGAGGAAAAAGAAGAAAGTGTTTTCATTCTCTCTCCCAGTGACCAGGAGAGGTCCCAGTAATGAAATCTACCCTTCAGGCTAAGGCCTGAGGACTGAAGCTTGCATGTGTTGAAGGAATAGCTTTTAGGACAGAGAAATGACATGGGAGAAGCCCCACATGTTTACATGCCTGGGTAACAGCCAGGAGGCCATCATGGTAAATTCCCTCATTTTGTAAAAAGGGAAATGGGGTCCTGAAGAAAAATCATAGCTGCAACAATAACAAAAAAGACAAAATCTCAAATTCAAACAAATGCATGCCCTCTCTACTCAAAGCACAGTACCGCTTTGCGGGAGCAGCAGGGGCCTCTGCTCTCAGTCGTGAGTCAGAGACCCGGGATCCCTCCACACTGTGCCTGTCATCTTCAACATGTGCCTTCCAGGGTCACTTTGGGAGCCAACCTCCTATGTCTGACAAGGGGACATAGGGGAGGCACGTCACTCCTGGTCACATTCATTGGCATAGTACCTTAGCCAGAGACTGTGAAGATCAGTAGGACGACGGGAAAAGGACTTGGTAAGTACACAGCCAGTCCCCAGCAGGCCGAGCCACCTTCCTCCTGAGCTGGTGCTTTCTTTCTTTACAGTAGGTTCTCTGCGAAGTGCTTGGCCTCTTAGTGATAGTTGATGTTCTTAACTGCGGCAAAAAATGAATTCTTGCTCGTGCTCTCTCTCCTTCTGCTCCTGATTTGGACCTTGAGATTTCAGTCCGGTGCTCCAATGTGGGTCTCTGTCTCTGTCTCCTTTCATCGCCTGATGAAAGTTAATATTCAGGAGGATGCCTATATGTTTTTCTTTGGGTTCACCTTCTTATTTAGCTTCTCTAGGATCGCGAATTATAGGCTCAATGTCCTTTATTTATGTCTAGAAACCAAATATGAGTGAGTTTTGGGGGAGCCTAGGCAGTTTGGATGCTCACCTTACTAGATCTGGATAGAGGTGGGTGGTCCTTGGACTTCCCACAGGTCAGGGAACCCTGATTGCTCTTTGGGCTGATGAGGGAGGGAAACTTGACCCAGGGAGGGGTACTTGACTGGGGGAGGGAAATGGGAGGCAGTGGCGGGGAGGAGGCAGAAATCTTTAATAAATAAATAAATAAATTTAAAAAAATGAATTCTTAGCGAGCTTCTCGTAGTCAAATTGCATAATTAATTTTATAGTTCTGTGGGTAAACTGAAAGGAAACGTGAGCTGAAGTTCCTAGGGTGAGGCGCATACCTGCATAAAATATCATCCGTAATTGATTGGCTGACTATGGCAAGCTGAAATGTTACAGACCAGGGACCCAAATTATCATATCCTATTTCTAGTCTCCCTCAACAACTGTCTATTACCTCGCACTGTGTGTTCCTTAACACCCTTGTGATGACTTGGCAAACACTTGTTGTAACCTCCAAACACAATGCCCATCTTCCACCAAGCCAAAGGTTAAGCACGTCGCCAGATAATCTGTAAGGTCTAGAGTAGCGATTGTCCTGCTTTGCTCTGATCTGCCTACCTAGGGTTTTCACTGATACATTTGTGAGATTTCTTTCATTTTATTGATTATATAACCATGCTCATTTTTTCCTTTTATCTTTTCTTTCTATCTTTTTTTATGGTTTTTTTGAGACAGGATATCTCTGTGAGCTCTGCTGTCCTGGAACTCGCTCTGTAGACCAGGCTGGCCTGGAACTCAGATCCACCTGCCTCTGCCTCCTGAGTATTGGGATTAAAGTTGTGTGCCACTGCTGCCCGCACTACTACATTGGAAAATTGCCTTGATTTATGAATTTCTGCTATATCACAGTAGAAAGTTCACTAAGCCATTACTGTGCAGGATCATTGTATTTTTCGAAGTCTGAACCTGCGCTGAACCATGGTGACTCATATTCAGCTCCAGAATAAACTATCTCTTGTGCCCTTTATGTCAGCAGAAAAACCTCAGTGTGGGGAAGACAGAAATCCGATTCAGACATTGGAACTGGAATACTCTACAGAAAATACTTTTAGATATAAAAATAATGTAATTGAAACTAAGTATATATACATATATAAAGAAAAAGAAAATTAGTAGAGAGTAGATCAAATGTAAATAATATTATGAACAGAGCTGTGAACTAATGAAGAAAGCTATGATTGATAAACCTGACCCTACATCCTAAACTAAGGACTTTGAAAAGATGATTCCTTGGTGCTACAAGTTTCATAGCATGGAACTAAATTATGTCACGAAAGCCAAATCTCCTCATCCCATACAGAAACCTATAGCGATCTCAATACCATGGGTAAACATAAAGTTGAGACCAATCGAAAGTGATCTAAGTATATATTTTGGTAGAAAATACTACTTAAGACTTTGCTGGGCTTGTTTTTATTTAACACACATTAGTGATTAAAAAATAAACACAGCTGGGCAGTGGTGGCACAGGCCTTTAATCCCAGCACTCAGGAGGCAGAGACAATTGAATCTCTGTGAGTTCAAGGTCAGCCTGGTCTACAGAGTGAGTGCCAGGACAGCAAAAGCTACACATAAAGAAACCCTGTCTCAAAAGAACCAAATAAATAAATAAATAAATAAATAAATAAATAAATAAATAAATGCTGTGTAAAGTATTTCTACTAATGAATTTAAAATGAGTAAGACAGATCACTCCCAGAAAATCCTGCCAAAATAAAGTTGCGAAAATATTTGAGTGCTATACAACGAAAAGTTAGGACATTGGCTGTTAACTTGAGAAATATTGAATCTTTAAAGTTAATATTAATACTCATATTTATTTCATTTCAGTAGATATTTGTTGGGCACAACCTCTCAGTGCTCTTTGCTGTCCACGTCTTGGAACTGACCTATCAGCCTGGACATCTCAAAACAGTCTCGAGTCTTCCAAATCTCAGCATGAACTTTCCGACCTAACTTTTAACTAATGCCCGGGCTTCGCTATCGAAGGACAGGTTGACGGTGGTGTGAAGAATGGCCATGGGTTTGGAGGCACGCTTGACGGAGTTAATTAAGTTGTAGTCAGTAATGGACACCCAGAGAGGTCGCCTTGCTCAGAACCCATTATTCGAATTTCCTATCCCACTGATTTGCCAATCAATCACGGATCCTGTGTCGCCTGTGGCGCTTCCTGTCTCGCCAAACTGTACTAAAACTTTATTCTTAGGCTGCCACAATTTTTGCATTTTACTTCCCTACTCCTGAGAAGAGAGCCATGTATAGCATGATTTAACTTCTCTGTAGGCATGTTTGCACATGGGAGGCGACAGGCTACAATACTGGTTGGTGCCAACTATTCAGCTAGACCAAGGTAAAACAGAGTCTCGTCTCTGTGACAGAATCACAGATACTTTTCCGGGAAGGCTTGGGGTGGATGTACTCTGATAACCTTGCTGAAAAGCTTTGAGCAGAAAAAAATGCGGAGATGTCATGGAGAGAAGGGTTTGAGAACAAGAAAAAAAAAGAACTGTGGACTGAGAAAAATTTTACAACCAAACTTCACAAGTTCTATTGCCCCAAGGAATTGGCCAGAATCTCAGGAAAGCTGATGTGCAAATAAATACCAAAACCATTTAAAAGGTTAAAATCAAGTGGTCATTAAGAGAAGGCTTTTAATGATGTCTTCCTAACTAGGAAAAATTAACATTTTACAATGAATCATTCTTTTAAAATGCAAATATACTACTTTTAGAAAATGTCATATCTGTGTAACTAATGGATCTATAACCATTTTATGATCAATTTATATTTTTTCACAATGTATTTTTACTTATAAAACTGTATTACTTTGAAAAAAGGACTCTAAAAGACAGATTGATGCTCTCCCCAAAGATATCTACCTCCTAATCTCTAAAAATTGTGACTATGACATATTATATGATACCAGGGACTTAAGAGAGTAGATGAGATTGTTTATTAATGACTACTGTAAATGTAGAGATTTTTCAGATGATTCAGATAGCTCCACAGTCACCACCAGTCCCTGAAAAGCAGAGATGGAGGAAGAATTATGGTCAAACTGATGACCCATGAGAAACACTGCCAGCCACTGGTGGTTTGAAGGTGGAGGTGGAAGGGCAGGAGCCCAGGAATGCCGGAGCCTCTAGAAACCAGAAAGCAAAGAGAACTAAGTAAAGCAGCCCCCTCTGATAGGCCCTTCAGAAGGAACATAGCCTGGTGGACTCCGTCAGCTGAGCTACTGAGAACTGTGCCAGACTTCTGACCTCCAGAAAAGGGAGATAACCAATCGCCTGGAAACTTTTCCCAGTGACCATAGAAAATCCAAGCCAAGAGAAAGATTTTCAAAGCCTTCAGACCACTAAAATTTAATACAAACCTTCATTCACATTTTTATACGGACAACAGAAGACTTGTTTGCAGTATCAATAAAACAAGGGATCGAAAGAACAAAGAACAAATCAGAAAGACCCACGCAAGCTACTACTTCTTTCCAGACCCTCAACTCAAAGGTGCGCATGTGATTTTACCTCTGCCCTTCTTGCGTTGCCATGTGGCCCTTTGTCTTTTACAGTGAAATAAAGTGCCATATGCCATAAGAAAAATATGGTGCAGAACTGCCTCCGAGAGGGAAGGATGCGGCTTAGACGTGCCCTACCCTGGAGGGTTGCTTTGGCATTGTCCTGAGCACTGGTGTCACATTCGTTTTAGAATAGGATATAATATTTGCTTCAGTTCTCTGATGAGAAGACATATAGCATATCAAGTAGGTAGACTGTGACAAGGACAAAATGAACTGTTCCCAGGGTGATAGCAAAACCCCAGCTGTTCCCCCTTCATCCGATGCAGTGGGGTAGGCACCACAGAAGAGGAGGAACAGACTCCGCGCGATTGTTAATCCGCTGAAGTTTAACCTTCAAGAATCCCCCCAAATCTACATTCCACATGCACTGTGCTGAACTACATATAAGGAAATCAAGCAAATAAATGATAAACCCAGTAAGCAGGCAGGCAAGTTGTGCATGGCCTACTAGCAAAGACATCACCCACAAGTTGCTCATGCCCTGAATGAACAGATCGCTCTGAAAAACTTCCCACTTCTGGTTACCATGACAGGGCCAGGGAGGAGAAGCCAAGACTCCACGTTCTCAAGCTCAAATGTTGATCTCTGAAAAATGTAGGTTCTCCAAACTATAACTAAGAGTCTATATCAGCAGAAGTAATAACCAAGCTGATAATAGGTATTAAACAGTGTTGAATCTCACCGTACGGAAGCTGTTTCCTTTCCAGCATCCCTTTAAGCTTTTCTGTGAAGGTCAAGGTAAAAGTCTAAGCTTGGTGCCGGCCTGGCTTTGACAGTTCCTAATACCAGCAAATCTTCCTTTCAACAAAGAAGGGGCCAGGGTTTAATTCCAGAGTCTTCCAAAGGCAGTCTCTAGCTAGAATTTAAATATTCCTTTCTCTTTCTTGTATTTGGTTTTATATTTATAGCACACAAAACTCGTTTCTTTACACTTAAGGCATAATATAGTTCATTTAAATAAAAAGAAGCTAATTCAAATATAAATATCAGTAGGGAATAGCTGCACAAATATGAGGGTTATTTCTCCAGGTCAGGGCCTAGCTGACTTGTAGTTAAAGAACTATTGTATTAAATTACCTGCAGTGTTCTTTTGCATTCTAACACTCCATTGCTGGGGAAACTGTTTAGGCATATTATCTATTTTATTTAAACATTAAGATCATTCCTGGAATTCTGTTAGTGAATTAATGCACACATTTCTTCTTTCCACAAAACAAGTAGCAAATCTCCCAATGACAGGAAAAAGTGTGCATGTCATCAATGAACAGAGTGAATACGTGAGTTCTTGCTTCTCTTACATGTGGAAGTTTCTGGACCAGAAATGAATACAAATTTAAATCCAATTTGAGTGAAGATAGCAGCATTGTTTCTCTCTTCTTGATTTCTCCAGTCACCTACCAAAATAAATCAAATGATGAGCCCAGCTCAGGTCAGACAATGAACTTGCAGACAATTGGTGAGGGCTACATGTTTCTAAGAACGTTGACATCTCTAAATTAGGTAGCTCTTGTTTTTATTTAAAAACAAAACAAACAAAAAAAGATGGCTATAGAGTGAAAAGACTTGGGATTGAAGAGCTGGCTCAGCACCTTCTCAGGTGCTTGCTGCACAGGCAGAGGACCTGACTCTGTTTCCAGTACTATGTCAGGCAGCTCACAATTGCCTGTTGCTCCAGTTCCAAGGGACCAACACCTTCTTCTATCCTCCATGGGCACATGATGAACACACAGAGAAGCATGAACACACATTCATATAAAATTAAAATAATTAAATCTTTTTTTAAAAAAGTATTTGTTTGCACCCTTAGTTTCACACTTTGCTATGTGTATTGGATCTCATCTGGTGACAGCCTTGAGGGAGGAATTCTGACTTTGCAAAGAGCAGGGCAAAACCTCAGCGCACATGTGTGTGAGTCTTCTTCTTCTCCTTCTCCATTTAAAGTCATAGGTGTTCCACCTTGATGACTTATTTAAACCTAACAGTTTTCTAAATGCCTCACCTCTAAACACCAGGGCAAATTTCCACCTTTGTAATAACATTTGCATAAGAGGATTAAATCCATACTCAAATCACAACAATCTCCCAGTACATTTTCTAGATGTCCACAAAGGTAAGGAAGGGTAGAAGACGTTTATGGAAAAAACAAGGTCTTGGCAAAAGGTGGGTCCCAGATCAATAATATCTGTGTTTCGACAAGAAAATTCTGAAAATTATTTTCCTGAATTAGTTGAGATCATTCTATCATCCTAAGATTCTCACTGTATCGAATTATGTTCAAAAATCAAAGTTGATGTTAAACAGCATTTTAAAAAGAGTACACATAGAGCATGTTACAAGATGATAATTGTAGGTTTTGAAATTTTAATTTAGATTTTCAAAATAATCATCCTTTATTGTATTTTATAGTTAGTGTTAGGAGTTTTATATACATACAATTATTTTAAAGATTCCTTTTGAAGTCAACCAGTATTCTCAATATAAGGATGAGGAATGATAGTCAAGTTAAAAAATTGCCCAATATTACACAGGTAAAAATGATAAATTTAGGAGCTGTATTCCAGTCTTCTTTATTCCAAAGCCCATGAAATTTCTACTTTGCCATGTATGTCTTATAATATTTTTATATTAATTAATAGTGTTATTATATTAATATAATATTATTACTGGATACAAAAAGGTTTGGGTATTTTTTTAGTGATAGCCTCAAGATGTCTTCAGAGAATGACAGAACATTGCCTCAGTCATTCCACATAACCAGCACTACTCTGGGTATAGAGACTAGAATTAATGTATTTCTCCCTTACACCCACGTCTAGTCTTTGTCAGGGTTTGGATGTAAACTCTCCCCTACTGACTCACACGTGCGTGTGTCTAAACACTTGGCTCTCAGCTGCTGCTTCTCTGTTAGTAGATTATAAAGCCGTTAGTGTCCGGGACCTGAGCCTTGTGAAGCTTGCTCTTCTTTCTCTTCCATCTCTGCTCATATACCTTCCGAGGGTTCCTGGTGCCTCCAGGCTTTCCAACCACAGTTGACTGTAATCCTCAAACCAGGAACTAAAGTAAAAAAATAAGTCCCTTCTCCGTTAACTTAGTGCCTCTTGGGCATTTGGTCACAGTGATGAGAAGAAAATTCATATATAACACTGGAGCTGAGAAGTGGGGTCATTTCCTATCATGAGTTTGACCACCTTGTTCCATGTGCTATCTGTGGCAGGAGTGTTAAGGAGTTTAAACACATGGATTAGAGCAAAACTTCTATAACTCCACTCAAGGGTCCTTCTCACACAAGAAACCCTTAAACAGCCCCAGACATACAGAGGTATAAAAATCTGCAGACCAAACCTTCAGTGATGATAAGTCATAAAGAGACTTATTTTAAAATTATACTTTGTTATACATACTCATCTTCCATGTAACCTTACCATTTATTAAAATTATACAAATTTACATACTAATGAAATGAGAGTTTATTTTATATAATAATAAGTCTTTGCTGAATGTGTAATACTGCACAATCTAGAATATTTTCAGTGTTTTGTAGAATTAATTGGTATTGTGGTTTTATAGTTCTCAATGTTGAGGTGCCACTTTGCAAAAATACATAGGGCAAAATAATGCGAGTATATTTAGAACCATTCTAGATACCACTGGAAATTCTGTCCTAACCCAATATTAAAACTCAATTTCTTTTATGAAGCTTGAGTCAAGAATTCAAGAAACAATTTTTAAAATCGGGTCATGTAACAAATAAATGGCAAGGATAGTTAGCAAGACATAACAGAAAAACAGTGAAGGCATTTTCTGTAATTCAACCTTTATGCCGTATAAAAGTAGAACGCCTTGAACGTTGGCACAGCCACTGTGATTCCTAGCATGTGAGAGTCAACATCTGAGTCAACAGATGACATGACAATATGAGCAGTCTGACGTGTATCTATTGTGTATTCAGCCCCAGACTGTAGCTCAGTCACACAATGTAACCCCTTAAATCGATTACACATTTAACTGTGTTTATGTTGCTGCATAGTTAGAAGTATTTTATCATTGAGTTTTTTTTTTCATGACCTCCACATTCAGTTATGCGGCTCCACATGTGATCATGAACCAGTAGTTAAGAAGCTGGGGGACGAGAGAAACCCTAGCATACTGTAACCAGGACTTACCGCAGTGCTGGTGGGAGAGTGGAAAGCAAGAATGCCAACAGAAATGCATATGGGAAAACTATGTACAAGGAGTTCCAGAGGGAAAGAAGGCCTTACTGGGAGCCAAGTGAGAGTCCATTCATTTTATATTCTGGCAAAGATTCCGGCTACATCTGCCCTATCCTGAAAACATGACTGCACTGGAGATGAATTCAAAAGTAATGGAGTAGATTGTTTGTCAGGAGAATCTAAAGACAATATAATATAAATGCAGTGCCATAGCTATGGTAGTCCACATTTCCCCAGATGTACAATGAGAGACAGCAGAAAGTATAGCAGAAAAATGTGTGATTGCAGTTGGTTGAGAAAAGGGGAATGAACCCTGTCAAAAAATGTGAACAGAATTGTTTAGTTTGGCGAAGAAAGGGGCTTGAATTTGAAGACGGGGTAGGTTCAGACAAATTAAGTACAATTGCTAAAGATATCAGCAACATTAATGAGAAACGTCAGGTGTCAGGAGGGCAAGACCCCGCTCATCAAGAGTTCTGAAATATAGCAGTGCAGATTCATTTGAAAGATGACTCTCTGGAAATCACCCTGCTGGAAATGGCTGCCCAGGTCAATGTCTTCTTAGGTTCAGCCACAGACGTACAGGGAAGCTATTGCAGTTGTGAAGGTTTACACATTAGAATACTCGGTCCCCAACTAGTGATGCTGTTTGGGGAGGTATAAAGCCTTTAAGGACATAGGGCTTAGGTGAAGGAAATAGATTGCTAGTGACAGACCTTGAGAGCCGGCTTAGAGCTTAGGCCTGCTTTCTCTGCCATCTTTGCTGAGGTGTGAGCAAGTTGCTGCCAAAGGTTCCCACAACCATGAGTGGCCTGTCCGCATGTAGAATGCGGCATCATAGAGAGCATTTCCTCAAACTGTGAACTAAAATAAACCTATCCTACCTTAAGCTACTTTATGTATTTGCTCACAGTGATGGGAAAATAGAAAATCCAGTGTCCTCTCTGTGTAGTGAGGCTGGTCAGCCTTCAAAGAGCCTAGACATTAATATGGAGACTTGGGTCTCAGGAAATAGGCAACATAATTCAATAAATAATACTAATCTACAGGAAATACTCTGTCCAAAATGAAATCTAATGTCCAATCTAGCCTGCCATCAAGGCCTCCCTGTTTCCTAATTTACATTAGGAGTGCACTGTAACCCTTGGGAAAACTGAAGAGCTAAATGACTATTGTCATTTTCTCAGATCGCACAATCTGTAAACGCTCATCTGAAGCTTCAAACTTTTAGTTCAAAATGATGTTTTCTTTCTTCCCTCTTTCCTGTAAGAGGGAAAAATATATCCCACGCTTTCTTTGCTTCCACATCACAAGGTCTTCATCTGTAGACCAATGTTGGCATTACAGAGTCGGGAACACGGAACTGGCCAAAGCCAGGCCAGGAAAGAATAGTTGTAGAGCACAGGAGCTGGGGCTGAAAACATTGCCCAGTTGGGAGAGAGTGCTTAGCATGTAAAAAACCCAGAGTTTCACCTCCCACATCGTATAAACTTATCATGGTTGTGGGTGGAGACTAGCATCTGTAGGCAGACAGAAGACAGAAGAAGCAGACAGGAGGATCATATATGTTCAAGATCATCCACAGTTGTGTGTGTGTATGTGTTTGTGTGCGTATATGTTTGTGCGTATATGTGTGGTGTATGCATGTATGTGTGTAGTATGTATATATGTGTGTGTTTGTGTATGTGTATTGTGTATTATGGTGTGTGTTTGTATGTGTAGTGTGTGTATGTGTATGTGTGGTGTGTGTGTGTATGTGTGTGTGGTATGTATGTTTGTACTGTGTATTTGCATATATATGCATATGCATATTATGCCACCAGCCTCGGATATGTAAGGCACTCTTTCACCAAACAACGACAAGAGTACATGTCTCCCTTGTGAGATTAATGAAGAACTTGTTCCATGTGTTGGGGAAGGAAGTAGAGAAAGATTTGAGGACCTATATAAATCAAAGTGTTCAAAACAGAGGCATTGTCCCCCAAAGCAGAAACTAGGTAACTCATGAATCTGATTCCCTAAATCAGCTACTTGTGATTACATGACATCGAATGAGTTACCTGAGCACATTTGCTTCATTTTGTTCAAGCTTAAAGTCGGTTGGAAAAAAAGTAGATGAGTTGCTGAGTTTGGGATGGTGCGTGAATGCATGTGACTGTGGCAATCCTTCATCAGGACAAATGCCCTCCGTTACCTATCACTGCTACAGAGCAGCATTTCAAAGTCTTTATCTATGTGTTGGTTTTGTCCTGTCTCACTGTACCTTTGAAATGGATCTATGCTGTAATCACTCTTGTTTCTAGAAACTTGACCACCTCTAATTTTTCACACATTAGGACTTCATGAATTTGTACTGAATGAATGAATGAACAAATAGGCAGTTAGCGCTCTGCAATGATTCCTTCCCATCAGCCCACGGCTCACATCCTTTAAGTGGGTACCCTAAAGCATACACTCATGGAAATGAAAAGAATTGGGGGCTGGGGAAGTGGATCTTGCTGTGCAAGCATAGGGAGCTCAGTCCAAAGCCTCAGCACTCGTATGAAGTATGATCCCCATGTGTATCTATGACCTCAGCATGGGGGGCTGGGGTGCACCTATGACCTTAGAATGAGGTGTTGGGGTAAACTGCACAGGCAGTTAGGGCATACCTATAACTTAATCATAGGGAGTTGAGGTACACCTATGACCTCAGCATGGGCAGTTAGGGCACAACTATGACCTAATAAAACAGAGTTGGGGTGCACCTATGACCTCTGCAGGGGGCATTGGGGAATAGAAGCAGGAGGATCTCTGGGGCTTAGTGCTCATAAGTGTAACTCTGGGTTCAGTGAGAGACTTTCTTAAGGAAATGAGGCAGAGAGCAACAGACCTAGGGGCCTTCTCTGACCTAAACTTGCACAAGTACACCTACACATAACCCATAACACATACGTATCCATAAAATAAAAAAAAATTTAAAAATATTTAAAAAAATAAAAAGTAAAATTGTAAGAAAGTGATGAAAGGCATAATCCATCCCAACAGGGGTTTGAGAATTGCTATAGAACTGAAAAACAGATTTAAAAACACACTCCATGCACCATTCCAAAAAAAAATGGCACAAAGAGAAAATGGAGGATAACATGGGACGCTAGTTCTCTAGGACAAGAGTTTTAAAGCCAAGTTTGCTCTTTCATACACAACATTGCAAACGATAAATAATTTTTTCTATAGCCCTTTATTTTTCCAACACTGCTAATTAACCTGATGAGAGGGAGTTAGCCAAACTGGCTTGATCAGTGGGGGATTTGGAGGAGGACTTGATGAGGACATTGTTTTCCAACAGTGGACTGAAGGGTTTTTTGTGTGTGTGTTGAATAGTCTCCTCTGCATCCATCAAGCTTTCTCCTCTGGCTCCCAGGGCTCAAGTCCCAAAAGCCCCCTGTCACTTGGACTTACACTTAGTTTGAGATACAGAGACAGACAGACAGTTAGATAATGCTAGATAGATAGATAGATAGATAGATAGATAGATAGATAGATAGATAGATAGATAGATAG
>JABTXL010008166.1:11973161-11993523 GCA_025134845.1 Neodon shergylaensis
TCTCTCTCTCTCTCTCTCTCTCTCTCTCTCTCTCTCTCTCTCTCTGAGTGTGTGTGTGTGTGTGTGTGTGTGTGTGTACGAGAGCATGTACACATATATATTAGCAGGAAAATCAGTGTTGAGAGAGTTGAGTTCCTGGAGAATTTTAAAACATTCTGTAATCTCTTGCACAATAAGAAGGATTTGTTTTTAGAACAAGTTTGCCAGACACTTGGGAAGCCCAGCCAATAGACAAGGCATTTGCTTTTAAACCATTCCTCAAACAGAGGAATAGAAAGAAGCCTAGAGCAATGGGAGCAATGGTGTTTCTCCCTTGTAGGTGAGAGCAAGTACGAACACTCCTGCTATTAGGGACTGGCTTGGTGCCTTTCTGGTCTGTTGCTTGCCATTTGTGATGTGTTTGATTAGCCAATATCCAATTTTCAAGTTAAAAAAAAAGGAAACCAATTCAAATCAATGATGTTTTGAGCTGTGTGGTCACTGATTCAAACCCTGCAGCTGAAACTGGGAATGACCTTTCTTGATCCTTCATTCTGTGAAGGAAGAAGATACAGAGGTGGGTGAAAAGAAATTGGTCCTTCCCAATGCTGAGCAAATACAGTGGGGGCTTATCTTTTATATTTATCTCTGAACTTCATTAGATAATGCATAATTGTCCACCAGGCTTCTATATTTCCATACCCTGCCAGAGTAATAAACATCTACATCCACACACTATGGAACTGCCTACTTACAACCAGTTCCATGGTGGCTATCGCCAGTTGTGACCCAATTTATGCAACTGCATGAATGTTTTGCCTAATTTTTGCCCTATTGGTTCATAAGATAAGTAGAAAATATATAAATGGAAGTTCAGATGCTCCATATAGGAAGCACAATTCTCATAAAACTAACATAACTGGCACCAACTAGAAAATCACTGTGTGTCCTGGAAAATACTGGATCTTTGAGCTTAACTGGAAGCTCACTGAGCTGGAGTCAGTTTCTGGTATTTTCAACTGTGAAGGCAAATAATGAAATTAGAGAACATGTGCCAATTCCGGCACTGTATAAAGAAAGACGATGTCTATGAGGGTTTGTGTATTTCACTGGATTTATAGAGCAGTAGCAGTGGTGGTGGTTTCCTAGTACCTCGGCTGGGGTTGTGGTTACTTCATTTCTTCCCATCTTTATCCCCACTCTCTAATCCAAGAGCATCCCTGTGGACTCCCACATCCAAAAGACATCCACACTTCGAGTTTTGACTCCATTTTCCTTTCAAATACGGTACAAGACTTATTTCTCTCTTGTGTCAGACAACTAGGGTGAGTCTCAAAATAACCTCCTACTCCTACACTTATTCTTCTCTACTCTAGAATAAGACTAATATGAATTCTGTTCAGATTGTCATATGAAGCTTTGGCGAGTTTTCAGGCTCCAGGCAAAAACTAATAAGGACTTGACTACACCGAACAAGACAGGAAGCTTCTACACTCACCCAATTTACTCAGCTGGGTCCTATCATTTTCCTCTTACCTGAAAGTTCCAGGCTGCTTGACACATTTTTTAGGTATATTCTCTTTTTCCTCAGGGCTACATTTAGTTTTAATGTTAACAAGATTTCATAAAGACAAAAGTATAAGAGAAAATAGGTAGAAGGGGATATTTTGTTTTATTTTGCTTTCATTTTTTCCGTAATAAGTCTTCTGTATATATGTTATGGCTGAGTTGTTTGGTGTCCTCATGGTACTCCTAATAGTAAAAGCAAGGGCTGTTTCTGACTCTTTGTCCTGCTTGTGGTACCCTTTTCCACCTACTGGGTTGCCTCATCATCCGGGTTTGATGTGATGATGGTATGTGCTTTGTCTTACTGTAGCTTGTTATGCCCTGTTTGGTTGATGTTCTTGAGAGGCCTGCTCTTTTTGAAGGAAAGCAGAGGCAGGATAGTTCTGGAAAAAAAGGTGTTATGAGGGAGAGACTATGGGAGGGGGCAAAGGGGAAATTCAGTAATATATGTCATATATGAAAAAAATAAAAATTGAAATGAAAGAAAAGATTCTTTTCTCATGCACTATATCCTGATCATAGCTTCCACCCTGCTCTACTCCTCCCAGCCCCACTACCTCTCCTCCCATTGGAATCCACTCCCTTCTGTCTCTCGTTAGAAAAGAACAGACTTCAAAGAGAAAACAACTGAACTTGACGAAATAAAATATAATAATATAAAGCAAAAATGATCACATTGAGGCTGGACAAGACAACTCAGTAAAAGGAAAGAGCCCCAAGAGCAGGCACAAGAATCAGAGAGCCGCTCATTCACACACTCAGGAGTCCCATAAAGATACTAAGCTAATACCTATAATAAACACACAGAGAAAGGACCTGGGGCAGACCTGCATAAGCCTTGTGCTTCCTGATTCGATATCTGGGAGTTTACAGGAACCTTGCTTAGTTGATTCGGAGGGCCTTGTTCTCCTGATGTCCTCCATATCCTCTGGCTGTTACCCTCTTTCTTCTCTTCCCTAGATTTCTTGAGCTGTGAGGGGAGGGGTTTGATGGAGACATCCAATTTAGAGATATTTGTTCCTAGAACTCTCTCTCCACATTAATGTCTGGCTGTGGGTCTCTGCATCTCTTCCTGTCTGCTGCAGGTAGGAGCTTCTCTGAAGATCACTGAACAAGACACTGATCTATGAGTATAGCAGAATATCATTAGGAGTCATTTTATTAATTATTGGGGGTTAGAATCAGTACTGCTTGGTTTTACCCTAGGTTCTTGGCCTATCTAGTCACTGGTTTTTGATTACCCAAGTAGTGTTAGGTATGGGCTCCATCTTGTGGAGTGACAAATCACACATTGATTGGATACTCCCACAAATTCTGTGACACTATTGCCCCAGTCCATCTTGCAGTCAGAACTTATTGTAAGTCAAAGGTTTGCAGCTGGGTTAGTGTTTATGTTTCACTTTTGGTAGTACCTTTCCCCACAAAAGACATTAGAGCATAGGAGTAAAGGCCACATCTAGGCACCAGTTCTACTTCTCCATCTTCTATGAGTTGTATGGATGTTGTTGGCAGTAGGACAGCTCTGCCGGTTTGAAGAGAGCAACCCATTGTCTTAACAACAGCCTGGGTTGTTTGAGGATTTCTGTGGGACTCCAGATGAATACAACATAATCCTATTACTGAAAGCCTTGTTTGGTAACAAGAGATGACCAGTTGGTACTCAGGGTCCCCTTTTATGGGGAGATTTCATTAGGATTTCCTTCATATATTTTTAGGAAATTTTCACTGCACTAGGTTTCCATATTATCCCTCAAATGTTCATCAACTCCATTTGCGCCTCTCCACATTCCCTCCCTCAACCCTGTCTCTCTTCTCCTTCCCTACCCAATCCTTCTGGTCTGTCCCCACATGCCCCCCCCATCCATCTGTAAAACTATTCTATTCTAAAATTTATTCTAGCCTTTCAGGGAGATCCATTTTCCCCCTAGTCTCTCCCTCTATACCTAACCTCTCTGGGTTTGTGGGTTGTGGGTAGTTTATCATTAGCTAATGGCTAACATCCACATATAAGTGAATACATACTGTATTTATCTTTCTGAGTCTGAGTTACCTCACTGGAGATGATTTTTTTTTCTAGTTCCATCCATTTGCCTGCAAATGTTATGATGTCATTTATTTTCTTAACAGCTAAGTAATACCCCATTGTGTAAATGTACCACATTTTCTTTATCCATTCTTCTATTGTTGGACATGCAGGTTGTTTCTAGTTTTTGGCTGTTATAAATATAGCAGCAATGAATATGTTTGAGCAAGTGCCATGTTTTAGGATGAAGCATGAAGTGTCCTTTGAATGTATGCCCAAGAGTGGTATAGCTGGGTCTTGAGGTAGGTTGATTCACAACTTTCTGAGGAAATGTTATATTGACTTCCACAGTGCTGATCAAGTTTGCACTCCCACCAGCAAAAGATGAGTATTTCTCTCGCTCCACATCCTCACCAGCATGAGCTGTCACTTGTGGTAGTGATCTTAAGCATTCTGACAGCTGTAAGATGGAATCTCAAAGCTATTTTGATTTGCATTTCCCTGATGACTAAAAATATTGAACATTTCTTAGTGTTTCTCAGTCATTTGAGTTTCCTGTACTGAGAATTTTCTGCTTAGATCTATACCCAATTGTAATTGGATTATTTGGGTTTTTAATAGCTACCTTCTTCAGTCTTTTACACGTTTTGGATATTAGTCCTCTATTGGCTGTGGCGCTGATAAAAAAAAAATCGTCCCATTCTGTAAGCTGCTGCTTAGTCCAAATGATGGTGTCCTTTGCCTTACAGTAGTTTTCAGTTTCATGAGATCCCACTTATTAACTGTTTATCATAGTAACTGGATGAGAAGGAAAATGTTATTGAGAAAGCATGTGTTCTGAATTTTCCTCAGTCCTCCACTCAGTCAAAGACAATCATGACCCCAAGTGAAATGTCTTCAAAATGCCTACCGATGCAAGTCAGAAAGGTTGCATTCTCTTCAGGCTCAAGAAGGTAAGACTATTAGTGCAGAACTAGCACTAATCCATCCTCTCTACATAGGATGGAATCCTTCAGCTGAGGAACAAGGAAGTCATCTCAAATCATGCCTTGCTGGGAGCAAAAACATTGCAAGCGTGTCACCACCCCCGTGATTCTGACAAGTGTCATGAGAATGAAAGTGTGATGGTTTGAAAGGTAATAGACTCCATAGGGACTGTCACTATTAGGAGGCCTGGCTTTGTTGGATTAGGCGTGTCTTTATTGGAAGAAGTGTGTCACTGTGTGGGCAGGCTCCAAGGTCTCCTACACTCAAGCTATGCCCAGTATGGAAGACAGTTCACTTCCTGCTGCCTGCACATCAAGATGTAGAACTCTCAGCCCATTTAGCACCATGTAGGCCTGCATGCCACCCACCATGACAATAATAGAGTAAACCTCTGAACTGTAAGCCAACCTCAATTAAATGTGCTCGTTTATACAAGCTGCCTTGGTCATGGTGTCTCTTCACAGCAATAGAAACCCAAACCACACAATCATGAATCACCATCTGGGGTCTTCAAGGTGAATAATGGTGGTTCATTACAAACCAGAAATAATGGAGCATAGCAGCTTTACATATGGAAAGTTCTGATAAGAGCACATGAGGCCATTGCAAGAATGAAGGACCCATATTTTCTTGGTACCCAAGAAGAGCCAAGGAGCCAAGATGGCAAAGAAGGTGACTTCTGGTGGCAGCAAGAGCAGTAATGAGAGACAAGGGGACCTGAAGGGAGGAAGAGCGACTGAGCCTCAGCTCTTGTTGCCCAGTTCTCTTTCTAACTTCTGTACCCTTTCTGAAGTAATTTATTTCCAGGCCTTCCAACTTTGCCAAGCTCCCAGCCCTCTCTGACCTATTCTCCTTCCATGTCTGTTTCCTGGCTGATCTTTCAGAGAAAACACACAAAGGACACTTTCACTAATAGCAATATGGTTGCCACGAGAGACAAACCTTCCATTGAAAAAGGGAAGCTTCCTGGAAGGATTTCACACATCAAGAGGTAAATGGAGGGCAAAGTCTACGGCTGAAACAGCAACCCTCCTAAATTCTACAGTGTGAGCTCCCCAAGCCTTGCACCCATTAGGAGAGTGAGTGGGAAGGCAGCTGAGGAAGAAAAGCTTTAGAGCAGGCAGTGTAAAAAGGAAACAAAATTTTGAACTGTAGACATAGTCAAGGCAGGCATGGAAATACAGTGACCAGCACTGCATTTCTTTCCATTTATCAAGAACCCTGCAGGTGTGGTGGTAAATCTAGAACAGCAGGTACTGTAAGGGAGGGAAAGCAAGTGGGTGGATATGGGGAGAGGGTGCTAGGAAAGGGCGTAGTTGTTAGCCATGGTCCTATGGCTCCTTGACCAAGACGTAAACATAGAAACTAGAGCTCTACACCCACCAACTGAGTCTTTTCCTATGTGCCACTTATAACGTTGAAGTTTTAAAAGTTAGCAAATGCTACCCAACAGAGTTTTTCATTTTATGTAAGATGGAAAAATTGCACCCTAAATTTTAAAGATGCTAAAATCGGAGACTAGCTCACAAATACTATCATATTTCGATAGCGAACTGTTAACTGTTATAAAATGGATAAACTCATTCAAAATCTCCAGATCTGAGGACTTGTGTTTAAAATAAGTCTCAAAATATCAACAAATATTCTGTTTTCATTTAACCCTACACAATATATTGTGTGCAATGCTAACAAGTTTCCCTTAAAGGTCAGTTGGATATGTTTAAGAGATAGATGCAAAATTCCCAAATCATCATTCTGGTCTCCTGTACCTTTGAAAATCCTGACATCTAGAATGGGGGATTTGGCCATTTTTATGGTCTTTAACATAACTTCCAAGCTTTTCATAAGAAATACCATGTGCTCGACTTCAGTGCTACATCACAGAATTGTCCTTCTTGGAGATATATGAACCCACAATTAAAGAAGAACCTATGTTAAACACAAGAGAACAGAGGGCAACTATCAGACAGCAGAGCTCAGCTGAGGAGGAACTTAAAGGAACAGGCTCTGCCTAGGCTGTACTCACAAAAGCCAGCGGCCTTGGCAATCTGTCACAGCACAGTCCTCCACGTGACTGTTGAAGGGGGGGTCTGGAGAAACATCATGTGGTGTCTCCTGAAATACCTAAGTGCTGATTCAGAAGGAAAAACTGGTTGGCATGGAAACATGAAGAAGGGTGACACCGTGCATCCCGTTTCACACTTACATCAGCAGCACCTCCCACTCTGTCTTCTGCCTGTTGTACCTCTGAGCTGTGTTCAGAGAGGCCAGGAGCATCTTCCAAAGACATGCATTCTGTGCTCTCCAGGCTTCACTGCTCAGCAGCTATTAGTCCTCACTCACCACGACTCTCACGGTTCCTCCCATCTCCTTGGTTGATTTCCTCTGCCCTATCTCTCCTAGCTGCTGGAGTTTATTGAGCTTCTTACATATTAATTTCTCTTTTCCTTTTCTTTCCCTCATGTCCTCAGTTATCATACTTCACCACAATGTCTAGGTTTGTAAGAATCTATACATTATGTAATAAAGAGAAAATGAGTTATTCTGATTTCCTCTTATCTCCAACAGTAAGTCCCTGTTTATAAAAGGAATAAAGAAATGTAACTCTTCACACACACACACACACACTTCACCTTGATCTATTGAAAAGATAAACATTGACCATTTCCCTTTTTTGGAAGTTGAGCTACAACCATAAAAATCAGATGTTTGAATTCATACATAGCAGATAAGCGGGTGGAAGATGGGTAACATGAAAAGAGAAAGAGAGACAGGAAAGAGAGAGTTGGGTTGCATGACAAAATTAGATTTGATCAAAGACCTGACAGATAATCAATCTGAGGGAAAAGACTGTCCAAAATCCCATAGCTGAGCCCCATCACACACCACAGATCTTTCGCAAGAATCTAGCCTAGCACAAAATTAATAACGTGGTGAAACCCAACAAATATTACTCTGACACCCTAAGAAATGCTTATAAGTAAAGACTACCAATACTTCACCTAGCAACTCAATACGATAAATAAATGATTAACCTTCAGACGGTGCGCATTTTATTTCTTTCCCAGTAACAGGATTAGGCCCACTGGCTTTAATATGAGGAAATGATGTTTGTCTACAAGGTGCTTGGTAAATGAATGCAAAATAATTTTTTTGATATTTGGTTTTAGGGGTACCCGAAGGAACCTCTAGATGAAGGAAGAAGACTAAAATGATCAGCACTCAAATCATATTTGGCTTGAAGAATCAATACCCATTTTAACATTGAAGAATGAGGTATGGATTCCTTTGTCCCTGGGGATATGACCTGGAGCTTGTGCATGCTAAACAAGCTCTCTGCCTCTACATCCCTGGTCGTTTGTTTTCGTTCCTTAATTTGAGATAGTCTTGTTAAGCTACCTTAAGCTTATGGTCCTCCTGTGCCAGCTTCCCAAGTAACTGTGTTTACAGAGTTATACTAGTAGGACCTAGTGTGCTGTTAATTACCCTCCTGCATATGTGTGACAGCTGTGTAGCTTGGTCTGCTTGTAAGGTTCCTACCAGTGAATGGAGACAGAGGAGGAATGGATGGGAGATGGGGGGGCAAGACTGGGAGAAAATGAATAAGGGGAAACTGTGGTCAGTATGTAAAATAAATGAAAAAAAATATTAATTAAATATTTTTAAAATCTTTGAGTCCTAATGTCCCACAGAAGAAATACAAGGTAAAGATTGGGGCAGTGACCTAATTGTCTTAGTTAGGGTTTCTACTGCTGTGCAAAGACACCATGACCACAGCAACTGTTATAAGGAAAAACATTTAATTGGGTGGTATAAATTTTCAGAGGTTCAGTCCATTATCATCATGGTGCCACAAAGTGCAGGCAGACATGGTGCTGGAGAAGCACCCAAGAGTCCCACATCTTGACTTGCAGGCAATGGGAAGTGAACTGTCTCACTGGGCCTGACTTAAGCATATATGAGACCTCTGAGACATGGAACTCAAAATTCTCCATGATTGTGGAAAGCCATTGCAAGCCCTGTAAGGCGGGGCTTTGTGACGCTCATGCCCTGCACAAGAGTGGCTTCTCTTCCCTGAGAATCTTTACTTTTCTCTCCTCCTTCCTCCTCCTTCTCTTCTTCCTCTTCCTTCTTTTTCTGTTTAACCCTCGTGCTCAGAATCTCCATCTCTCTTTTAATTAACTCCAACTCTGCTCTGTATTGGCTCGCCCTGGAATTCTATTCTGGGATAAAGCTAAGAATCCTGAGGTTGTCTGATTAGAGGTCCCTGGGGCCAAAAGAGACTGCACAAGCTGCTGCCCCAAACAACATGGAGCTGTGCCTGCACCCTGGCCGCTGACAACAGAGACCCCACGTTGCTCTGTCAGCCGCACCATTCTTCTTAAGCTGCCCCTTGGCCCTTGCTTTCCTCCCCCTCTGGACAGCTGCATTGTATAAAAAGCCTGTTGATGGTCTGATGATTTAAGGGACTTACCCTCTCGAAAACAAAACCATCCAACTTAAAAAACATTGTTTCATAGTATACTTCCTATGGATCATTATTCCCCTGGGATGTTCCTGTGTATATATAAGATGTATTTACATACAGGTGTATGTATAAGATATAGATACATGTATGTGCATGTATGTGTATAAGATATATATACACAGGGTGGAAATCAATCCTAAACACAGGATGTCTTAGTGGGGTTTCCTGAACAGATATAGGTTTTTTCTTCAGGCTTCTAAAGCTTACTGAGGCTGGCAAAGTGAGACCCTGATACCAAAGGTGTTCGTTTGGTCCCCTTGCAATGCTTCAAGGCTAATGACAAGGGTGTTTATTCTCCACATGAGATAGCATCTGAAGAGCACTTACCTGCAATGTAAAATACCAAGCTCTCCTCTGAGAATTAATGATCTGCCATCCTCTTAAATAGGAGCCTAATCACTGAGTCTCCACAACTAAGGCCTGAAATAGGTCCCCAAAGACTCTTATACCAGTACATTCTCTCTTCTTAATGGGAACAAGCATCCCCTGTATTGTTTGCATGAGATTTTTGGGCAAGCTGTCCCTTCTGGTGGCAAAAAAAAAAACTGTTGCATTTTAGCAATATTTTTAATGGAAAAATTACAAATCTTTATGGAAAAATCCATGACAAGGATTCTGGGTGTCATTATCAAAGGCAGTGCACAACAGCATTGAGCAAAAATAATTTTTGCTGAAGGAACATGTCTGTGAAGGACACAGAGAAAGAAGTCAACGCCTCGTATTCCTCGTATTTAAGAGAGATTCATCAAATGGAAGACAGAAGAAATGTCTCATTTTTGCGGGTGTCATCCCCTGGGCTTCCCCCATGCCACTCAAAGGGCCTTGACACACAAGGGAAAAAAAATGATTCAAATGTAAATCTCATGCATCTTGCTAGGCCTTAAGGTAAAAAGCTGCTTGTTTCTCTTTAAGGGGTCATGTGTCCTTAGCCAGTAACTGTGGATTTATATAGCAGGTTCATTGCTAGCTTGTTTGTAGGCTACAAACATCAGGTCTTTCCAGTTACCAACAAATAGCAACTAGACGGTTAGGAACTATAAATCTTATCACCCCCACCTAGTTTCACCAACTTAATAGTTTGCCTGAGTCGTTAGGTTAAGCATCCCAGTTTCCCTCCCTAAAACTCAGAGAACATTCTAGAAGAGAAGGTGGAAAGAATGTGAAGTCCAGGGGTGGAGCTGAGTGCTGTGGATCACTTCCTTCCTGCCACAGCTTGGCTGTGACCTTGAACTCACAGATTGAGTGCTGACCTGCTTGAGGTGGGCCTGTCAGTTCTCAGTCATAGAGAGCCAGAAGGCCCAACCTTTCGCTGGAAATGAACTGCTGGGGAAGGAGGAGACATTTTAAGTAGCATGTAGCTACTGGTGAAATGTCCTCCCTCCTATAACTAATCTTTCTCTCACACTCTTTTTTTTTTTAAGATTTATTTATTATGTACAGAGTGTTCAGCAGCCTCCATGCCTGCAGGCCAGAAGAGGGCACCAGATCTCATTACAGATGGTTGTGAGCCACCATGTGGTTGCTGGGAATTGAACTCAGGACCTCCCTGAAGAGCAGTCAGTACTCTTAATCTCTGAGCCATCTCTCCAGCCCTTTCTCTCACACTCTTGTAAAGGATCCTAGCAAAATCCTTTGGAGGGAGGAGGGGAAGGAGAGAAGAGGAAGAGGGAAGTTGTTGGGAAGAGGAAAGGGATCTGAGTGCGAGAGGAAAAGAAAGTGATGGAAGGTAAGATGTTCAAACGACATCAGACACCTCTGAGAACGTCATAAGGAAGCTCGTTCTTATTGATAATTAACATACACGAATGAAAAATTTTACATCTCCGCCCCATCTTAGCAGCTCTGACTGAGACCGCCATCACGTGTTGGCTTTGATGGAACAAAAGTCTCTGCAGGAACAGCATTTGCCTGGCTTAACTCTCTTCTGAGGCTTGGGCAGCCAGAGTCAGCCGAGAGCCGGTGACCCAGCTGGTGGCCTACCTTCCTCTCTCAGTAACCTCTATTTTTAGGTGGCACAATGAATGATTATCCACTAAGTAATTAATCACAAATATATTTTTAGAATCCAACACCACTTCGTTAGTTAGAAACTGAAGCCAGGGTCACAGGCAGCAAAGATTTATACCAAGATAAGATTTCAAAGGAAATTTGTTCACTCCTCATTGGCAGAAAGGGGCCAAGCCACTAAGGGAAGTGTCTGCCCTCCCTTGCAGACTAGAGTAGCGTACAAAGAATTGAGCTGTATGAGAGAAGAATTTGGTTTGCTTGAAGCTAGGAGCCAGCTCCTTCAGACCAGCTGCTGGGCTGGTATCAGTACCCACATAAGCAGATGCCACAGAGTAGAAACAATACCTTTCCTTCAGCTAATGCTCAGAGAAGGATGTGCTTAAAGCAAGAGGAAAGCCACAAAAGCTTAGGCCTTTCTCCCATCAGTCTTTAAGAGGACTCATTCCCCTTCGGCTTTTTAAGAGAAATAAAGATAAAAAGGGTCTAAGGTGTGTACTCTAAAAGCTAATGGTTACCTCTCAGTAGCAGAGTTGTGCTTGACCTTGTTATATTTTAACTAGCAATCCAGTGACTTTCTGGGTGAACAGTTAACACAGTCAGGATATTAGCTTTGCATTTGGTCAGATAATACTGACTCAACCCTGATAGCCCAGTGCCAACGCATGAACACTCCTACGGATGACATCACCTCATTCTTGCCTCTGCTTCCTCTCTTCCGCCTCTGCCTTCTAGGGCTGAGGCACAAGCAACCTTCAAAGAACTAAGTAAAGTAATACTCGGTGACCCAAATGAACACAGCAAATACAAGCATTGCAGAACCCGTGTTAAAACATACACAGAGGTTAATCAATTTTGAACACAAACCCAAGATCCAAAGCAATGGCAAGCCCTGTAAATTCCCTAAGGATAGACCAGAAATGCACTGAGTGATGTATAATAGCCATCTTCCCAGAAGAAAATGAGAAGCCATTTATGAAATCGTCCCATGTAGGAAGACTAATGTGTCTATTAAAAGCAAGCATGGGAGCTCCAGGTCCTCTCATTGAGGACTGATTTAAATGCAATTTTACTAAATTAGCTGTAGCAGAATGTGAAGGGGAAGGCTAGCAATAGAGTCATATAAGACAGCATATCCATGCCTGGAAAACTGTGCGTATGCTCTGGCGAATAAACAGCTTTTCAGAGGGAGTTTTTTAAAGGTGTTACCAAGTTTTATCCAATCTACGCCGTATTAGTGAGACATTATTTTAATGCTCATCTTATCATTAAAAAATAACCCATTTTAACAATGCCAAACATTAATGAAAAATAAGCTGCACTGTACAAATGGAATGCTTTTCTACAAAATGTAATTTTAACCCTAGAAAGCCAGTGCGATGTGACACTATTCCCAGAGAGACATGAAAAAAATATATGCTCACTCCAGATAGGGAACTGATCCTGGACAAAAGTACAGATACCATTGGTGAAGTCCAATTTGGTGAACAAACACGTTTTATTGGAGCATGGGCTAGAGGTTACTCAAGGAGCAGAAAAGAGTCTAAGACAGCTACATCACCAAAAGCCCCCCACCCACCAACACAGGTGGCAGTGACAATATCTGGAAACCTGGGGCACACACTGCACAGCCTGCAGGTAGATCAACAGTTAGAGGGTGTCCTTTGTTGGTACTCTCTTTGCCGAGCCTCTTGTGAGCTGCTCTTGTTGGTCCTTGTTTATTCTAGGCACTTCGTCTGAACTCTGTCTATTCTAGTCTGCAAGGATTGTCAAGTCTTCTTTCCAACTCGGTCTGTTTGAGAGTGACTTGCAGCAGTCTTTTCTGTTTATATAGTCTTGGGGGAGGGAGAGGCCTAGTGAAATTATTCAGTTTCAGGGACTTCCTGGAGCTATTTTGAATTGTTTATTTACTGTCTTAAGGAGTTTCCCTGCAAGATGGAGTGTTTTATCCTCATGTAGAATATCCAATTGTTTCACCTCCTTGTAAACATCGTGTCCTAAAAGAGCCGGTTGTTTGACATCACTGTTACATCCTGTATCTTAAGAAGTTTCCCTCGATTCAAGGAACGGGAAATAGAAGAGCTTTCATGAGTGAACTGTGGGCAAGTGGGAATGGGAACATGAGCATTCAAGTTGGGAACAGATGAAGGGGGAGAGTACTGAAAGAGACTACTGGATATCTACTGGATGTGGGGGCCTAGATATTGAGGGAGTGGCCTACCAATGATTGGTCTAGCCCAAAACCCCTGTCAGGAGAGTAAGGCCAGCCCTTACACCACCTGGATCACCAGGACCCAGTAACCTAAGATAGAACCAAACACAACTGGAGGAAAAAAACTGTCAATGTAATGATGCCTAATGATATTCTGCTATCCTCATAGACTGGTGACTACACAGTTATCATCAGAGGGGCAACTGATGGAAACAGATGCAGAGACCCAGAGCCAAACATTAGGTGGAGCCCAAAGAATACTGTAGAAGAGGGGGAGAAAGGATTCTAGGAGCCAGAGGGGTCAAGGACAAAACAAGAAAACTCACAGAATTAACTAACCTGGGCTTATAGAGGTTCACAGAAACTGAACAGACAACTAGCATTCATGGGGCTGGCCTAGGCCCTCTGCATGTATATTACAATTGTGTGGCTTGGTACTCTTGTGGGACTCCTAACTGTAGGAACAGGGGCTATCTGTTCCTGACTCTTTTGCTGTCTTTTGGGACCCTACTCATCATACTTGGTGGCCTTGGTCAGCTTTAATACAAGGGAGGTATTGAATCTTACTGCACCATGATATACGCTGTTTTGTTAATATTCATGGGAGACCTGCCTCATCTTGAACACAAATGGAGGTGGAGTGGATTGGGGTTGGGAACAAAGGGGATGGGGGGGGGGGGCTTGGAGGAGAGGAGGGAGGAGAAACTGCAGCTGGGATATAAAAACAAATCAATTTTTTTCAAAAGAAAGTAGCAGCAATGTGGGAGAAAAAAGAGAAGGAGGAGGAAGAAGAGGAGAAGGAGGAGGAAGGAAAAAGGAAGGAGAAGGAGGAGGAGGAGGAGAAGGAGAAGGAGGAGGAGGAGGAGGAGGAGGAGGAGGAGGAGGAGGAGGAGGAGGAGAGGAAGAGGAAGAGGAAGAGGAAGAGGAAGAGGAAGAGGAAGAGGAAGAGGAAGAGGAAGAAGAAGAAGAAGAAGAAGAAGAAGAAGAAGAAGAAGAAGAAGAAGAAGAAGAAGAAGAAGAAGAAAGAAGGAGAAGAAGAAGTTGTTTCCCTCCAAGATGGAAGATTTTAACATCAGATGAAGCTGCTATACAGCAGCCAGTAGTAAAGGCCAGTAGAGTGAGGTGACTTCTGACTCTTTGACATAGACTCAGCAGCAACAAACGCTGAAAGGCACACTCTCCACTCCAAAGTCTAACCTCTCTCTTCTTTCCCTGGTATTTCTAATGTCTAACCATCTGGAGAGCAGTGTGCGCCATCCACTATGGCACCTTTGGGTTAAGTTTGCGTTCCTTTGTGTCAGCTAAACAACATACATAAGAGAAACATGAACTCTGCTTTTAGTTTCCCTGAAGACATAACCAAGGGGCTGGAGAGATGGCTCAGTAGCAAAGAGCACTCGTTGCTCTTGCAGAGGAGCCGGGTACAGTTCCCAGCATCCACATAATGACACATAACCATCCACAACTCCAGTTCTGACCTAAAGGGCGCCAGGCATTCACATGGTATGCAACCATATGCACAGACAAAATACACAGAAAATAAAATAAATAAATCTAAAGGAATTGAAAGGCTTAATTAAGTAGGGTAATATTTGGCAGTATGGAAGTGTTCTTTCTTAACCCAAGAACATGGGATGTTTCTTCATATGGCAAAACAGGAAGGGATATGTGTTAATCCAGCATCTCTCCTCATCATTTACAATAAGAAAGCTCAGGGGTTCTGTAGAGCAACAAAAACATACACCCCAAAGCACACACAAATGGGAAAAGCAGCCAGTGCACAGGCAGCAGCAACAGCAGCTGGAGAAGGTACCAGGGTACTGAGCTCGGGGCTATGAGCAGCCTCGAGTGTTTTGCAAAACATGAGACTGAATTAGAGCAGATGGTGCTTAGCCACCTGAGAGGCTTGTGTACCACACATGCCTTGCTGCCCAATGAACAAAGCACGGTGGCCCTGAAGAATTGGGACATTCTGTCCAAGGCTCTGGCTCTCTGCAGTCTCACTCTGAAAATTTAAACACAAAGGCAAAGAGAATGAATCAAGTAAGGTCAAGATTATCTGCTTTGAAGAACTGTCCTTCAAGAACACAGCCACTGCTCTGCCTGGAAATCACAAACATATGATGTAATACCCTTCTAGGAACAAGGAGGAAACTAGTACCTGAGATAACATGCAACCGCCTGGGATAATAAGCCCACGTCATTTGAACAAGCCACATGCAAGACGTCATGTTTCATTCATTCCACTGACGAACATTTGATGGGTGCCCACAGTACACTGGAACTGTCCCATATATAAGAATTTAACGTGGAATATGGACAAGGGGCTTGTCCTCAGGATGTTTGTATTCTAGTAAAAGAGACAAAGAAGAAAACTAGGGATATACCAAACCAGGAAGTGTACATATTGGAACATAAAAATTAAATAAGACTGTACCATCCGTACTACTATGTGTACTATGGTACTACACTTACAGTGTGGAGCCTGCACTACAGGACCATTTGTGAGCTGGGCAAGAACCTGGAGATTTAAAAACACAAAGACACACAGACAGAGACACGAATCCTTGAAACAAGAATGCCTACTTTATTGTGTATCAGAGTCGCTTATATATGGATCCTTAACTGGTAGCGACGTCCCAACCAAACCCACCAGAAACCACTCCCCTGCCATCAGGAACTCCTGAGGGTCTCGTGCTCAGAGCAGCTGCAAACACATGAAAAACAAGTTGTTTTACTCAGAGCAGCTGCAAGCATAGCAAGTTGTTTACAGGAAATTCGAGGTCTTGGTCCACAGCCCCCCAACATAAGACAAAAGAATGGAGAAAATGCCTGGGCAAGAGTAAGAGGGAGCTAGCTGGCCACATCTTTAATAGCGGCATCCAGAAGGTGGAAGTAGGCGTCTGGAAGTTCAAGGCCAGCCTGGTCTACATAGTGAGTTTCAGGCCATCCAGGTGTACTTAAAAGAGCGGGAATGGGGAGCTGGTGGCTGTCTTAGGAAGCCTGGAGGAATTCATATGCACCGCTCCAGAACACCAGCCTGAAGTTGCCATCAGGGACCTGGTGATAATATATAAGGTGTACTCCCCACAGAGGACATGTTCATTTTTTGATTCAAATAAATGTATGCTGGTAACAGCTACTATGTATCAGCCAACTGCCTTGGGCTCCAGAGATGCAGAGTGAGGGGGCGCCCATACAGACTCATGTCTGAGGGAGGAGGCCTTCTTCAAGTAAACATTCAAAGAACCAGAGAACCTCCATTGGTGGTGCTTAGGAACTATAAAAGATGGAGATTGCACTTAGATACGATGAAATTAGAAAGCACCAAAGGGGGGCAGGAGAGATTGCTCAGTGGATAGAAGTAAGAGCTGTTCCTTCCAAGGACCAGCGTTCCCAGCACCACATTCAGTAGCTCACAGTGGATTGTAGCTTTAGCTCCAGAGGATCTGATTCCTTTACCTGGCTTCTGTGGTACCTGCACACACGTGGCACACACACACATGCACGCACACACACACACACACACACACACAAATGCATAAACATAAATAAAAATAAATGTTTAAAGGAACAAAGAAAGAAAGCAGGATGGATGGTATGCCTCAGTGGATAAAAGTACCTGCCACCAAGCCTGATGGCCTGTTTTTAGTTCCTGGAACCCACGTGCTAGAGGAAGAGAATCAATTCCGTTGAGTTGTCTGTCCTTGGGCCTCCACATGTGTGTTGTGGCACTCTTATGTACGGAGAGAGAGAGAGGCATAAAAAGCACTGAAGCCATCATGAGTCATCAACACTCCGACATGTACCGGGTTCCTCAGGAAACTGAAGTCACACAGGGAGCAGACAATGGGCAGCAAAAATGCCCACCCACCTGGGAGGTCTAGTGTCTGAACAGATTCCAAACATGGATTCCACCTGGAGGAGAAGGAATCTGCTTAAATTCTAGTAGAGAAATCAAGGGGGTACCTGAGTCTCTGGAAAATTAACAAGGTATTCCTGAGATTTGAGGGGTTTCACCAAAGAAAGGTGGAAACAGACTATGGCTCTATCTCTTGAGATGATGGCTTCATAGAAGATGTCTTGCTAAACCTGTGCCCATTTTCTAGATGGAGTAACAAAAGCCCAGAGAGGTGGAGTGGCTCACTGAGATCACGTATCTAGACACCAGAAAACCCACTAATACAGTACCACTCTTCACAAAAAGAGTGTTCACATTAAATCTTATATCCAACTCAAGATAAGGAGGGTTAATATTTTTTAATTGATAAAAAAATAAGAAAAAAAGGAATATTTCCAGTAGACTCAGCATTATCATAAACATGAAAACTATCTGAAAGCCTTCTTGATAAGATATAATCAGAATTATATTCTCAAATGGAATCAAACTCCAGACTTGGTAAACATGACGCTTCTCTGTCAGGTGAGGGGTTTGCTGAGGCTCATTAATTCCAAACAAGACTGTTTCCTGCCCAGCTTCATTAGGCATGTGTTTTCATTTCTCTCGCGTGTACTGAGTAGAAGGTATAGGTTCCGGACTATACATACTCCAAATGACTCACTGGTCCACAACTCTTCTGTGATACTTTTCATTGTAAGTAAATAACTGTAACGATCACTAATGAGGATTGGGTTGCTTGCTGATTCTAGAATTCAACATCAGTGGTCAGCCGTCCAAGCTGTTTCATTGATCACAGGGCATGAGACTTTTAGCCAGGAGCAATGTCATTACACTCTCCTTTTCCCAAGGGTATTTGTTAAAAATAAGGGCTGGGAGGCTGCTCACATCATAGGACGTTTGCCCTGCAAACACAAGGACTTGGTTTGGCCCTTCATGCCCTGGTGGCACACTTGTAATCCTCGCACTGGGGAGTCACAGCAAGTGGAGTCTTGGGACTTGCTGGCAGCCAACAGAGCCTATTCCTTAAGATCTAGATGCACAAGGGAGGGGGGAAGCCAACAGTGCATGGTGTCTGATAAAATGACACAAAATTGTACTCGTATTATAAATACGCACAAACACACACGCTTGCCCGCCTGCCCACAACAAGAACAAAAGCCTCCATTTCTTTTGTTCTGTTTGTCAGAACCACATAAAGTTGAGGATTTGCTATCGCAGTGGCGAGGTCTCAGCCAGGTGCGGAGTCTTGGCTCACAGCCTCCGCCAAGGACACGCCTCTAGATACACGTGACAGAACACAGACCGCAGTCCCTGCTCCATGCTGGTCCTCCCCTCCGAACACTGCCTGTCCATTTGGGAAAATCAGCAAGAGATGGGCCTGGAACACATGGTTGTGCTCCACTGATACTCCTCTTTGCTCTCGTTTTCCTCCCACCTCCCAACACAGAAAAGCATCCCTTTTATTTCTTCTAATACTTTCACGTTGCCATGACACAGCACCTAACAGAAGCAACCTCAGGCCTTTACCGCCAGAGCCCCGTCTCTGGAGTTGTGTACAACAGAAGGTGTGAAGGAAGCCCAGTGCTCTCTGACACGAGAGAAGAGTAATTTCCAGTTTTTATCCCCCTTTGAAGGAGGGAGGTCTCTCCTGAACCAATACCCTGACTTTTGAGACCGTTGTCTTATTGGGCGATACCAATGCATGCCGGGAATCCATTACATTCTCCTCCCAGCGCATATGCAGCACAGATAAATAAAGACCCTTGTGGACTCAGGAAGAAACACTCGTCAGTGCCACTTGGGTGATTGGACATTCGGATGCTTCCTTTCCTTTTTAGATGCGTCTGAAAGAAGGGACGTGCCTATGTGCCTGCGCATGAGCGCTTGTCAATAAGAGCAAACACCAGGAAAAGAACTACCTAAAGCTTTCTATGTCTGGATGTTTACAAAATTTCAGGTCCACCTTGGAAAGCTAGTGGAGACATGAGGCTAGTCTTCAACATCACATACTGGGCTTGACTTTTTTCTTTGTTTGTTTGCTTAATACAAAGTAATTCTGTAGCTATGGAGCCTGTCCTGGAACTAGCTCTTGTAGACCAGGCTGGCCTCGAACTCACAGAGATCCGCCTGCCTCTGCCTCCCGAGTGCTGGGATTAAAGACGGGCACCACCACTTCCAGGCCTGCCCCATCAGTATTCCCATCTATAAATTAACAAAGAAATTACTGTTTTACCCGGTATTGCCATTTATAAGAAGGCTTTTCTGTTCTGTTTATCAATAGCAAAAATTTCTTCAGGATTACGGATGAGGACGGAGACACAAACAAGCCAAAGAGGTCCACTTCAGCTCTGCTTAAGAAGCTAAACCTGAGAGATACTACATTCAACCTCTTTCTCTCTATGTCCTTAGAGGCATTTACATCTAGCCCTTTAATCGAAAATAAAGGGTCAAATCAAAATATTTTCAGAAATTGTAATGACTCAGTTCAAGAGGACACACTGCTGATGTGTAGATAATACAATTATCTCCTGACAAGGACATAAACCCCCAAACCAGATGGCCTTACAATTGAATTTCTCAAGAAATTTGGGAACTTATTACAGGAACCACTGTGTACTTCCAGGAGGAGAGCATAGTTTTCTACTGGAGAATGGCTCAGAAATGCCAAGTGATTGAGTTTTATGCAAATCAAATTAAAATAGACGAAGGCCTCTGCATCCAAATTTCCGGGGATAACAATATAAAACCTCCTGGGAGGGAAGGAAAACTCAGTTGATCTTTGCAAGCCTTAGGGAGAGAGCACAGAAGGTCAGTGGTGGAGGAGTGTCCCCAGGAGCAAAGAGAAGGAACTTGGAAGAAGTGACTATCCTTCCAAGGACAGGTGTCCAGGCTAGACTGACTGTACACTGTGAACATCCTAGGCTCTCTTTTCTCTCTTTTCAACATCATCCCCCTTTTATCAAGATCCTCTTGCCAAGACCAACTCCTTAGCTTCTGGGGAGAGACCATAAGAGGAGAGCTGAGGTCCTGGAGTTGGAGTTACAGGTTGTTGTGGGGCCTCTAGTGTGTCTAGGAAGTCTGGTGAATGGAGCTTGGTTTCGCTCTAACCCTTGTACATGAATTTTTACAGCAGTGATTCCTGTAGCTCTCTGGTGACTGCTG
>JABTXL010008166.1:11993533-12008923 GCA_025134845.1 Neodon shergylaensis
GGGAACTTATTACAGGAACCACTGTGTACTTCCAGGAGGAGAGCATACTTTGCAGCCTTTGAGAAAGAGAGAGAGAGAGAGAGAGAGAGAGAGAGAGAGAGAGAGAGAGAGAGAGAGAGAGAGAACCTCATGCTCCTATTTAGTTTCGGATGCCATTCACAGCTGCAGAAAGAGCATACTTACCCAGATGCACAATTTTCAAGTCTAGGCTTCATGTGTATGCAGACCAAGTGCAGTGGGGGCATTTTATCTACACTGCCTTTTCTGATTTCCTTGCTGTTTCCCGGAATATTTTGTTTCACATAAACCAAACTAGCTGTCTTCTTTACCCGCAACAGCAGAGGCTCTGACAGGAACTGATTTGTAGTATTCTGTGGGCAGTGTTACAGAGAGGGCATCTCATCTCAACCACAGGCACCCTGGCCTTGTCCTCTGACCCCCTGAAGTAAGAGCTGACATGGACCATGTGACTTCCACTCGCAAGTGGTCAGTGGGATCCCGACCTCACTGAAGTCAAATCTAGAAGATACGTCGAGCTGCAATAATGTTTGTTTTCGCACCACTGTCTGGCTAATATAATGAACTCTGTGTCATTTAAAATGAATAAATTATTCAAGTAAGAAAAAAAGGGAGGTGTTTCAGAGTCTCCATGAAAATGAAAATTTCATACCAGTCTCTTGCTGGCATCTATGACAACAAGGATAGGACGATCAAAGAAGAGGAGCAATGGTCTCATACGAGCAATTGAAATTAATATGTATATATAAGTATTGTTAGCATGCATTGCTAGGTGAATAATGTTGATTCTCTTAAATGTGTCCAAATTAATCTACATTTAAGAATGTATGGAAGCAACATTTACATAAATCAAGATGGTCGTCTTACTGTAAGTACAAAGGAAGGGTAAGAAAGGAGTACGAAATTTAAAGAAAAATGTTAATGAATTATCAAATAAATGATGCAAATAAATTAAGTAGCCATTAAATTAGATCCCCTGGATGGAATTCTGAAAAAAGAAAGAAAGAAGGAAGGAAGGAAGGAAGGAAGGAAGGAGAGAGAGAGAGAGAGAGAGAGAGAGAGAGAGAGAGAGAAAGAAAGAAAGAAAGAAAGAAAGAAAGAAAGAAAGAAAGAAAGAAAACACAATAATTGTTGGACTGGAGAATGGACCAGAATCTTGGAGAAGACAAGATAGCCAAGGGTGTTCCCAGAAGGAAACCTGCAGACTGCTTACCTCAGTGAAGTTCAGGTTCAGATATATGTGTATAAATCATATATGTGTGTATATATTTGTGTATTTATGTGTTTATGTGTGTATGTATGTTTATGTATGTAAGTGTGGTGTGTATGTGTGTATATATATGTGTGTGTATGTATGTATGTAAATATGTTATGTATGTGTATCTATATCTATTGTGTGTATGTATGTAAGTATGTTATGTATGTGTGTATAAATAGCAGATAAAACAACACCCGTCCCAGTGCTGCTCCAGAAGAACACAAGCCTTTGTCTGGAAACTCCCCTGCTTTGTGTAGATAGTAAGAAGAATTCTGAAAGGGTACTCATGGCAATCCCACCACAGGTTCATAGCCTCTCACCAGCACCTCCAGCCCATGAGATCTTTGTCCCTTCTGGAAAGAAAAACAGCACCAAAGACCAGCGGCAGACCTAGGTGACATTGGGTGGAAACAAGGGCACCAGATGCCACAGGAATCAGATTCCAGAGGCCAGATGGGAGCTGAGAGCGCTCAGCAGATGCTGCAGAGAGAGATGGGGTAGCAGATGCTGCAGAGAGAGACAGGGTGCTCAGCGAGCAGATGGCAATGATGCTCTGCTCTGCAGACACCAGCCTGGACAAATGGGAGGCACACACCTGGAGCTTCTCCTCGTTCAGCACGGCTCCACCCACTGCAAAACCTCTGAGACTCACACGGTGGGAGAGAAGGTTGACTGGACAGAAAACAAGCAGAAACTTGAATACAAAGGTCTCCTGAGCTTTTCAAAGGCTTAGGACTGTGGTCCAGATGTACGACTCAAGGGGCACTTTGAGAACTCTTCTACAACAAAAACGAAAATTCTCCCATGGATGACATCCATCAATCTCTTCAGGCAAGGTGTGTTAGGGGAGAGTCACAGTGATTTTTCAAGTTGGTAGCTGCTGACCAAAATGTCAGAGGAAAGCAAACTTGAGAACTGCGAGAAATAAGACGATGCAAAGGGCACCTAGTTTGTACCCAGAGGCTTCGTCAAGGTCAGGGCTTGCCTAGTGACTTTGGGCATATCACTGAAGTGCTCCTGGTCTCTGGGTCCTCAGTGACAGAGATGGTGGTGATGTCTTACTTCACAGGGCTACTGTGAGGATAAAATGAAATTGCGTGTGGGACAGGGCCATGCCAGCTCTGAAAACCATGATGGCAGGGAGTCTTTATCATCACCTGTGAATAACAAGCAGCCCTGGGGCGAGCATTCCTACAGACTCCGAACAGGTGCTGGATTCTCCAGCATTCCTCTGATGATGAAAGTACCTGAATGTCTCTTTCTGTCTCTTTGGAAAAACAATGCTATCAAAATCAGTTATTAGATAGATGTGTAAACACATGCTGGATAACTAAATCAAATTAAAAATATAGTCAAGCTGGGTGCTGGAGGCACACGCCTTCAATCCCAGAAGCAGGCAGATGGATCTCTGTGAGTAGAAAGCCAGTCTGGTCTACAGAGTGAGTTCCAGGGCTATATAGAGAAACCCTGTCTCGAAAAACAAGCAAGCAAATAAATAAATGAATAAAATTTAAAAAAAAATTAAAAAATGGAGACCTTGTCTTTTTCTACTTCCCATGTAGATTAGATCCATGTATATCTCTCTTGGGGTACTTGGCCCATGTTGGTGCCATTATGTACCAAGACTCTTAATCTCAGGGTCATGGGTTGGTGTCCCCACATTAGATGCCAGTTGTACTGGCCACCCATTCCTGAATAGTCACACAGAAACTTTATTAATTACAACACTGTTTGGCCAATATCTCAGGTGTATTTCTAGGTAGCTCTTACAGCTTTGGCAGCTGTGTGGCATCTCCTTGACTCTGCCTACTCAATCTCTATCTCCTACCTGGCTTTACTCTGCTAAGCCTTTGGCCAAAGCAGCTTTATTCATTAACCAATAAGAGCAATACTTATACAGAAGGACATCCCATATCACTCTCTAGTTCTGGCATTAAGGACATGCACCACTATCTCCTGGTTTCTATAGCAAGATAGTATGGCTACAGGGATTAAAGGTGTGTATCATTGTGGCTACTGGGATTAATTGTGTGTGTCATTGTTGCTTGGTCTGTAAGGCTGGCCAGTGTGGCTGTTTTACTTTTCTGATCTTCAGGAAAGCTTTATTTATTAATATACAAATGAAATGCCACTATAATAATTAAAGAAAAAGAAACCATGAATTTGAGAGTAAATGAGGGGTACAGACAAAAGATAGAAGGGAGGAAAAGGAAAGGAGAAACCGGTGTGATTATATTTCAGTTCAATATATAATTAATAAAAACTGAAAAAAAATAGTGAAATTCCAAGTTAGAGGGCTATGCATATGGCAAGCATTCAGTGTATACAAAGAATGGAGCAATTAGAGAATTGTTTTAATCCTCTTCTCCTACTGATTTAGTTCTTGGCACATAGTTGGCTCCTAATAAATACTGTGGAGTGAATTGTATTGGTTAATCAGCTCAGAGCTAAATGACTGTTTGCAGAATGAATAGCCTTTAAACGCTTACTTCCCACATCATTATCGTCACCTTGGCACCTCCTCTGACATCTGGACCATATCTCCAACTGCCCCCTGGACATTTCCACTCAGATGTTCTGCAGGCAGACAGAAAGATAGGGGATGTGCACTAATTTACTAAAATTAGAAAGGGTGAAAACAGGTAATTGAATAAGGAGGCTTGAGGGGTTCTCAGCGGGCTCACAAATTTCAAGTTGCCAGGAGTAAGACCACACCATTATGCCCTCAGAAAAGCATGGCCACAGTATTCAGGATTTCCCTCTTTTTAAAAAGATAAAATGGATACGTAGACAAAAACACAAACTAGAACGTTATCTGTATTTTTATCTTTTTAGAGTTAAGAGTCATCGCATTCAACGTTTCCATGGGTCTCATGAGCTGAAGTTTTATCACTGGATCTTCATAAAAGCTCTCTTGCCTGTTTTACCCTCTTGGGGAGCTGGAGATGCTCAGCATTCACTGTGGCTCTGTTTCCTTCCTACTGTTTTACCCCTTCCCTGCCGGATCTCCCACAGAGTTAAGACTTTTCTTGTCTGTGTGCAGATCTTGTCCACTGTGTCCAACAGCCTCATAATTTGCATTGATCACTTTTACTTTTTTTTCCTTTTATTGGGAAACATTCGATCTTTTGCCAAAAGTGCTTGATTCCTGAGAGCAGTCATTGCCAAGTAAGTTCTTTAAAATAAAGGAAGCGTGAAAAGCAAGTTTTGTTAGTAACAACAGCACGGTAGCCTGAGTTTATTTTTACATTGAAACCTGTTTTGTGAATTCATCTTTTTCAGTATGCAGCCTGTCGGCATTTGCCTTTCTCGGTAGGAGACCTCGTAGCTCTGAGGAAAATAAGGCCTGATTTTTGCATACAAAATGGAGTGATAGGCAGCTGAACCTTTGCCTGGAGAAGCTAGCTGAGGTCATCTTGCTGCCACTAAATGGATAGAGCTATGTCTCACCACCAACACCATCAGACATCTGAAAAGGATGAATCTGAGCAGAAAGTATCAAGCAAGTGACCTATGTATCAATTAAATGATGTAGACTTCCTCACTACCTGGAGAGTCAGCCTGGAATCCTATGCTGATCTCTATGGCTTTCTGGGGGGGGGGGGGGGCGGAAGTCATCAAGTCTGCCCCTGTCACACAGGACAGCATCAGCCTTCCGCAGTCGGACCCAGAAGATCTAAAAAATTTTCTTGTAGAGGAGGAGCTTGGGAAAACTGACCCGCCTTGTTGAGCCAGGGCAAAGTAGTCAACCTAACAGTGTTCAGAGTCAGGACAGCGCCCTGGTGGTGGGTGGGCGTGGGGCAGTTCTTCACGCAGTGCTATCACACTTGAAGCAAGCTCCAGATGGAGTCCATTGCAGACCATCTTCTTTGGAAATAGCCTCAGCTGTGACTAGGAGAAGCTCATGTTTTTTTGTCTTTCAGAGGATCCCTTTTTCATTAAACACTTTAAGATGCCGTATCCAATAGATCCCTCTGAGGGGCTTAAGGGTCATCTAATCTATTAAGCATACCTAATTTTAAACAAGCTTCACTTATTTTTAGTTCCTTGCTTCAGGCTTATCCTTTAAGACAAATTCTGAAGACCAGAGCTTGTTCCTGTAAATGAATTACAATTTTACTTAGCAGGGCTACAAACTTAGTTCTCAGATATTAAAGAATGTGATCATTTATAATCTTATCATGAACTTGTTTGTCTTACTTATTTTTAACAGTCTGCAACAAGTTAGTAGATTCTCTAAGATTAGGATTTTACTGTTTTATCCCTAAATTTGAGTCTTAGAATTTTGAACCAAAAAAGATTTAACTAAAGATCCTTTTGCATCAAGACAAAACTTAAAATCATAAATCCAGGGAAAGACGGGGACCTTTTTTTTTTCTTGATCCTTTCATAGTGTACCTTTTCAGATTATTATAATTTTTTATTTATTTTATTTTGTTTTTGTTTAACTCAAATAACTAAAGTTTACCCAAGATAGCCAAGACAAAGAGGCTAGACTTTATCTTTAAGTCAGTCTTTGCTAGCCTAAACATCCTTGGAATTAATAAATTTTATTTAGCAAACATATTGTTTCTTATCTAAAAGAGAAAAACTTATGAACCTAGTGTTGAACACAGAAAAGACAATTTTTTAAACATGAATCTCTAAGTCGGTTTTAATTAAGCCAAGTGAGCCTTATAACCTTAGGGGTTTATAAACCTTAATCATTAAACATATGTGATTTTTAAGTCCTACTTTCCATAAACCTTGTTCAAGGTTTTGTCCTCAGCTGTCATTTTTTTAACTCTCAAGACAAAAGTCATCATACAAAAATCCGTCCTTATCCAAAATATCTTAGAGGTCTACTGTTGCCTCCTTAATCTAAAAAAAAGGAGACAATAATAATAAGGATTGGTAGAACTAAGAAGTTTTATGGGTGCTTTGTTAGTGCTTTGTACCATGTGGTCAACTTAACCAAGATGACAATGAAGTCACACAGCATTTTCTTTTTCTTTCTTTTTTTTTGTTTTAGTTTTTCTTTTTAATTTATTTATATTTTATTATGTATACAGTGTTCTGTCTGCATTTATCCCTGCAGGTCAGAAGAGGGCACTATATCTTATTATAGATGTTTATGAACCACCATGTGGTTGCTGGGAATTGAACTCAGGACCTCTGGAAGAGCAGCCAGTGCTCTTAACCTCTGAGCCATCTCTCCAGCCCTTGTTTTTGTTTTTCTCACCTGTTTTGTTTTGTTCTTCAAGACAGGATTTCTCTATGCCACCCTGGCTCTCCTGGAACTCACTCTGTAGACCAGGCTGGCCTCACACTCAGAGAACCACCTGCTCTGCCTCCCGAGTGCTGGGATCACAGGTGTGCACCACCACACGCAGGAGCATGTCCTTTCTTTTTTTTTCTTTTCCGTTTATTTATTTATTAAAGATTTCTGTCTCTTCTCCGCCACTGCCTCCCATTTCCCTCCCCCACCTAAAGATGGCTGTCAGCTGCATGACTGCTTTTATCCTAATAGGTTTCATCAGCCAAGTTAGCAACATGCTACTTACTCCAAGTTGAGCCCTAAGGCACACAGCCATTTTAGACAAAGAAATGCACGCACACACACACACAAAAAAAAAACCACACATTTTTCCAAACAAGAGTGGAATTCAAGTTATGTACGAGTATGCTATAGATTTTTTACTGCCAGCCGCTTCTGTTACAAGAGTTAAGCTAACTTTTTGTTGCATATTTTATAGATTTTTACCTAACAAATTCTGAGATAAAGAAAGTTTATACAATGCCCTCACAAATCTTGAGATAAAGTTTATACTTTAGCAAAAGTTTTAGAGATATAAGAGAAGGAAGTCTTTAGAGAGTTAAACAAGATCAAGCAAAGGGGTGCGAGATAAGAAGCAGTAATCTCCACTGGCATCAGTTACTGTTTAGCTGTTTCAAAGCAAGTAGTGTATTTCCCTGTGCTGTTGTGCTTTGTCCTTCTTCTCCCTGTCACAGAGTCGCGTGCTAGCTTAAAAAAATAAATAAAGTAGAACACCATGTGACCATTTTTAATTACGCATACTCAAAAGACTTTTGAATCTCTGTAAAATTGAATTTAAGTGATCAGAGGGAGGGACAAGACCCAGCAGAGCCAGGTTTTATTGTTAAGAGATTTTGAATGTGGAGAACAGAGAAGGTTTAGAGAATCGTTTGTTCGTGCAGTGGCAGAAGTTGTTACAAAGTGTGAGGATTTGGAAACGGAGCGAGCCACCTCTGGTCATCAAACCAAGCCATTTGCAGTAAGACAGTGGGACTTTAAAGAAATCTCTGAGTCTGCAGAGGGAAAGAGATTAGGAGCTCATGGAGCTCAGTCTCCAGCAGGCAAGGGAGAAGGGAGAGGGAGTAAGCCAGCTTCAGGAGCCAGCTGGGAGACACGTGGGGAGGGAGGCCGGAGCAGATCAAGGGAGAGATGAAAGGGGCTAGGAAAAGGGGTAGCAAGTGGGAAGGGAGCAAAGAATGGAAGAAAGAAAGGCCAGTATCGTGATGATAAGAATTTCAATTCCATCCAGAGCAGACCCAAGTGGACCGAGAGAGACTTGTCAGAAAGAAATGTCCCAAATCAGAAAGGAGAGGCATCCCTTCCCATGTGATGGGTTAAGAGACGCTGCCGGACACATTGGGTGGTGTCTCTTGTAGTGGTAGTAGATGATTGGAAGCGTCACCCCAGTCCCTGGCATCCATCTTAACCCCCTCCCCTGGGATATTTGGTTCGTCACCCCAGCCCCAACTGCTGAGCTTTGCGTTGGTTAGGACTCCACCTCCGGGAAACGCCCTAAGCGCTGACCCCTCCCAGGGAGGGTCAGGACCACTCCCACAGGCTATTTAGGCTTGGTCTATGGCTTTGCAGTGCCCCCACTTCTGTCTCTCCAGTCTCCTTGCCATGCTCTCCCAGCCACCCGGGAACGTGGCATTTATTAAACGTGGGCATCTTTTATTTGGTCTAATCTGGTTTAACTGGAATTATTTGTGTGGGAGAAGAAGCTCCTCTTATGAATGAATATTCCTAACAGAAGGCTCCAGGTGCTGCCAGAGACAGAGCAGATAGCGCCAAGGTGACACTTACCTGAGTACCAGGAAAGAGCAGGTGAGGGAAGAAACCGCTGAAGAGGCAGACTCTGAAATTTGGACTCAAATATGGTGGGTGGCAGAAGCCTGAAGATGCTACAAATGCTCTGTAGGTTAAAAGAGTAAAATTAGCAGCCTAATTCATTAGGAGAGACTGGGCCCACTTGGGTCTATCAGTGTCCTTCAGTTGCTCATGTATTCCTCTATCTGTAGGTGGAGGCCGTTTGTTTGTTTCCCGGCCACCCAGACCCAGAATAATCACACAGAAACTGTATTAATTAAAACACTGCTTTGCCTAATAGCTTATGCATATTTCTAGCTCTTACATCTTAAACTATCTCTATTAATCTGTGCATCACCATGAGGTTGTGGCCTACTGGAAAAGTTCTGGCAGGCTCCAGCAGGTGTCTTTCTCCTCTGGTGACCCCTTGGCTTCTCTCTAACTCGCCCTTCTTTCTCCCAGCATACAGCCTAGTGTTCCCTTCTTAGTTCTGTTCTTCCCTGCCACAGGTCCAAAGCAATTTCTTTATTCATTAATAGTAAGCACGGCACACAAAGGGGACTCCCACATCATTAGCCAGTAGCCAGTGTTGTAAAGATGGCCACATGTCTTAAATGAACCTTCCAAAGCACTGTGAAAAGGGTTCACTTACTCTGTTTTATAAATGAGGTACTGCTTACTCATTTATGAGGTTGAAGTTTTTATTGGTTTGTTTCATTTGATTTTTCAAGGCAGAGTTTTATAAAGCCCAGTTCAGCTTCGACCTGACTATGCACTCAAGGATAGCCTCAAACCCTTTATCTAGATGGCCCTGATTCTTGAGTGCCAGGATTATGGCAAGAATCCCTCTGTTCAGGTTAGAGGCTGGGACTGGACCAGAGTCTACTTGTGCCACTCACGGTCATGTAAAGGAGTTTGGCACAGAATGTCGGAGTTTTATTCCCAGTGAAGTCTCCCCAGCATCAAGGTAAACTTTGATTCCTATCTACATGAGTGACAGCTAATCACTTTCATTACAAAAAGCAATAAAAGTCTTGTACCAAATATAAATACATGCTTGAACCATGTATGTGGCAATACACTTCACATTGACAAAATGGACAAGTTTGGGTCTTACAGAGAAATGGAAGAGCATAGATGGAGGTCCTGAAGGTTTTTTCAGACTGTGTGGTACTAGTGAAAAAGTTATCAGTATTAACCCTGTCTATGCAGATCCACTCCTGGTTTCTAAAGCAGACTTAATAAAGGACATTGTTCCTGGGCACCAGACTTCTTCATTGTGTGTATTAAGTGGCTGGTGACAGAAATGAAGATGAAATAAAAGCAGCTTTCACCTCCATTGTCTGTCTAATAAAACCTATAAGCTTCACTTTCATGAACCGAGATATCAATACAGCAGCTACAGGACACAGTTTGAAAAAAAAAAAAAAGAGGTTTATTTCCAGCAACTCATTTTCCTTTCCGGTGAAAATGGTTTTCTTTTCTTTGGGGGATATACAACTTCCATCCCTCATCTCCTGTCTTTCCTTGTATCCAGAGTTACAGCCGAGGCCTAGCCAAGGCCATCCATTTCAATGTTCTCAGAACCAGGTTCAAAGGTGGACATGACCCATGACCAACCAGGCAGAACCGGAGAACAGCAGCTCCAAGACAATGTCAGGAAAGTGTGTATTTGCCTACTCACCTTTATAATAAAAAAAGAACGAACATATGTCTTTAGATTGGTCGTTTCTCAGAAAGAATCTTGGGACTGGAGCCAGTGCCCGAGAGTACAGGTCTGAGGCATAAGTGGATAAGCCAGAGACATCATTCCCATGCTTAGCTCCAGACACCCTTGAACTTGGGTACCACTGCCTCTCTAACATGTGATGCTTGTGCGTGCACGCACATGTACGTGTGCAGGAGCACACGTTTGCTGCATGGGCAAGTTCAATTTTTCATGCTGTCTTTTGCAACACAAGTTTTCTTTATAAGTTCCATGAGTCAAAACTCAAAATAAAAGCATGAGCATCTATGGCTAGCTGATGGGGGGGGGGGGCATCCCTTTTCCCTACCTATCTAGGGTTCTTTGACTAGCTCCTGAAATTACACACACGAAAATCAGATTCAAAAGAGGAAAACGACCCTCAAGACAAGTAACTCAAAAACTGCTTAGACATGGCCGTGTATAACATCTTAGCAAGCAGCAATAACTTTGAATAGAGCTGGCAAGAGAGGTAAAAAGAACTTTGACCTTGAAGAGGCAGCAATTGCGGGAAGACAAATACACAAGGAACTAATGGGAAAGCTAGTTAGCCACAGTTGGTTAAGTGGGCTGTTTCTCAGTGTTGGCTCCCGTGATACACTTATGTCCCTTTCCTGGGCTGGGGACTGTGGAGATGGCTTCACAGGGAGGATTTCTGTTTTCAGGTGTAGAGGGTAGGACAAAGAGCTCGTACCGTATCTATTTCTATAATCCTCCAGAGAATGGTATATTTTACAGTCACACACTCTGATCTTCTTTAAAGGTGGGGTATAGAGTGAAGGACTAAAATCCATAATCAACATAAAATCCAAGAAAATAAAGCCACCGTCCCTTCCTCTGTGTCTCCTCTGTAGGCTTATGCAAATAAAATGTATGTGTAAGAGACCACAAAGACAGCCTTGCCGGAAAGGGAATTCCTCACAGACGGAGAAAACAGCATGTCAGTAATGGTTAGCCACACTGGAGTTAGTGTTTAAGATTGGTGGGACTATGCTCCCAGTTCCATGGATGGCCCCGCCCTGCTATATACAGTTGGCCATTTTCTAGACCCTCTTTTCTGAAGCGTGGAGACACCATATATTCTAATGGATCACACAGTTTGCAACGTTGCATTGCTGGCTGTTACCATAGCTGCTTTCAGCAATCACCGTGGGCATCTATTGCCATAACCGACAGAAGAAAGGAGTCCTAAATGACTGCACCCATACAAAGCAGAATTCATGGGATTTGGTACAATTCTGCTCATTTCGAATATCTACAAACGTGAGGTTCTTTTAAAAATAGTAACTAGAAGAAAAAAATAATAGCTAGGTAAGAACATATGGAAAAATAAAAGGCCATTATATTTACCAAATATCTTTCTATCAAACTATAGAGGAGCAATTTCTTCTGTGATTTCAGTAGAATAATCTGGCAGAGGGTCAAAAGACCACTTGCTTTTAATCCGATCCATAGAAGACAATGAATTAAATAGCCATTTGTTTCAAGGCGATGGACACTAGAAATCTTTTCACTGACGACAGTAATCCTTGTAAATAGTAGGCATAGAGCAAGGTGTTGAATCACCCTGGATTACAGATGAACTTTCCATGTGGTAGTAAACATGGTCTCCGAGACAGCTCCCATTCCTCCGACTCTACCAGGTCAGCTGTGAAGAATTTGTCCCATGGACCCTACTTTAAGATCCTACTTTTATTTCCTCCAATCTGTCTCTTATTGGATATTTCTTAATTTGGGGCTTATTTTCCAGGCCATCACTTCAATTTTCAGATGATTTACAGTCTTTGGGATTCTCATTTAGAAAGCGGTCAGGTCTATTAATCACCAGTGGGGTCCTCACTTTATCTCTGCTTCGCATAGCCTTAAAATAGAGCAGTGAGCTTCATCTCCATTATACTTATTACCCACTCCAGGCGCCTTTAACTGGTTACAAGTGTTTGAACAAGTCTAATTAGGAGAACCTGAGAAAGAATAGCTAGAGTCTGGGTGGGTGCATGAGCGTGTGCGCACCCATGGAGGTCAGAAAACAGCATTGGAGATAATCCTTTCTGCCTTGTTGCTTTGAGGCAAAATCTTTCACTGAATCTAGAACTCAAGTTCTTCAGCAAGGCCCGGAAATCCTCTTGGGAAGATGGCTCAGTGGTTACGAGCACTTTCTAGATCCATATTGGAAAGTTCATAGCCACCTGTAACTCTAGCTCCAGGGGAACCAATGCCTTTTCCTGGCCTCCATGGGCATTTGCACCCCACAGACACATACATATACATAATTTAAAAAAAATTAAAAAATAATTTTAAAGAACCAGCAATCCTGCCTCTGCTCATCTGAGTGCTAAAGTTATGGGCATGTGCTCAACTTTTACCTAGTTCCTCTATCCAAACTCTGACGTCATGTTTGCACAGCCAGAATATTCAATCACTGGACATCATCTCTCCAGATGCTAGAATCTTTATAGCATGTTGCAGATTTGCATTAGCTTTTGAAAAATTGTTTTTCCTTCTGAATCAGTGTCACAAAAAAGGAAGATGACTATTACTCTTAAAATATTAAAAAAGGACACCAGGCATGAAGTGGTGCATGCCTTTAATCCCAGCACTTGGGAGGCCGAGGCAGTGGGATATCTGTAAATTCAAGGCCAGCCTGGCCTTACAAAGTGAGTTATTGGACAACCAAAGCTATACAGAAAAACCCTATCTCAAAAAAAACAGCAACAAGTAAACAATTCTACCTGTAAACATTATTGCGGCCATCTTGAGAGTCACTTCTAGGTGCAGAATTTTAGCTTTTTTCCATTATATGTCCCTTGATTGTATTATGCCCCGTTGTCAACACAATTGTCAGTCATTTGAGTTCCAGAGCATCTTCATGCCAACGTTAAGGTTGATTATTGTACTGTCCTTTGAGCCCATGGCAAAGAACAATGCTTCAGCTGCAGCAGGGTCAGGATTGTCCCCACGTGTCCCCTCCCATCTGTGCACATGCCTCTGGAGGGAGGCCCTGGGAAATTTAGACTAAAAAGTACGAGGCACATGCTGTGAGTCCTATTACCTGGAACCCATTTGTCTCATTCCCTTCCTAATAAGCTTGGTGCCTGCTTTTCATTGCATTAGAGACTTGCACTAAAGTGAGAAAGAGGGAAAAAATAAACCGAAGCATTTGTATTGATTCCCTTTGATGCGGGTCCTCAATCAAGCTGTAGGCCCACCACTTGCCTTCTCAATCTGCCTTTTAGCTACTGTTTGACTCCTCTACTCCTGTTCATGACTCCAGGCTCCTCACTTCCCTCTACCATTTAAAAGGCTATTTCCTCCTCTGTGTATTTCTGTAAACTGAAAAGTCAGCAAAATCTTTCCCCGTATTTTCATTTACTCTTCAATTACATTTAGACATGAAATAAACCCTATTATGACGTTGACCTAAAAATACCACAGGACCTGGAAATAAATGTTTAAGTTCTGATTGCTCAGATATCTATACTGGTTCCAATTGAAACAGCTAAATTTCATTTTTACAGAGGAAAACAACGAATTTTCACCAATTTTGATTCTTAAATCCTCCAGAAGTTTTAAATCGACTTTTAAGGGGGGAGAAATCGCTGAATACATCAGCACCAAACAAGCGCCTCCTTGAATCACAAATATCTTTCACCCGTCCGCATCTGGACTATGGGAAAGGGGAGCCTGGAAGAAAACCATAGAACATTAGAGATGAACAAGACACCAGAACCACGCAGAACAGTATTATCGCACACGCGAGGAAACTGGAGTTCCTAAGGAATGGAAGTCTTCAACAACAGGGAAGAAAACAAGACAGCAGAGGATGATATCGTGCCCCCACCTAAGCCAGTCACTTTGCCCATGTCTCATTTTCATAATTGCCATCAGTGGTGGTGGCTGCTGGGTGCTAGAATACAATATAAAGCCAAAAAGACCAAAGCATACTATGGTTGTTAAACAGCATCCAGGTCACACAGTAGCTGGACCTGATCTCATTCTAGACTCATGACCTTGCCTCTAATCTATCAGCTTTCTGGTTCCCCAAACCAGCAAAAACTCCCCCTTTTTCCTTCCTTTGAAATGAGTTGAAGGAGTGTGAGCTGAACAGAGTGTCATTCCAATCTCCCTTCCTCCAGAAACCACTTCCCTGCCATCAGGAACTCCTGAGGGTCTCGGGCTCAGAACAGCTGCAAGCATCACAAGTTGTTTACCAGGATCTGGGGGGTTCACAGTTCCCAACAGGCACTGATCTAGTCCATGAGCCAGAATGCTCATTATCTGGTCACCTTCTAAAGCAGTGGTTTTCAATCTGTGGGTCATGATCTTTCACAGGGTCTTGGGGATCAAGCAATCCTTCTACAGGGGTCACCTAAGATCATCAAAACCCACAGATATTCACAGTATGATTTATAGCAGTAGCAAAATTATAGTCATGAAGTAACAACAAAAATCATTTTATGGTTGGTAGTCACTCAACATGAAGAACTGTATTAAAGAGTCTCAGCGCTAGGAAAATTGAGAACCATTCCTAAGGGATTCTCTTCATGATATTGTTATGCTTGACCACCTAAGTTTCAACAAGAGTTTGAGAGGGGACATGAACATTCAAATATAACATCAATTCCTTTTCATGAAAAATATCTTTTCTGTGGCTATAGAGATGGCTCAGTGGTTAAGAGCACTGGCTGCTCTTCCAAAGGACCAGGGTTCAATTCCCAGCACCCACATGGCAGCTCACAACTGTCTGTAACTCCAGTTCTAGGGAACCTGGCACCCTCATACAGACATAACATGCAGGCAAAAACACCAATGTTTATAAACAAAAAAAATAAATATCTTTTTATGTTTAAGTAGTAAGTGCTTCATTTTTTATTATTCTATGTACATGGATGCTGTTCTTGTGTGTATTCTGCGCACCACGTAAGTGCCTGATTCCTGGGAGGCCAGAAGCCAGAAGCTGGCTTCCCATCCCCTAGAACTGGAGTTATGATTGATACTGGAATGGAACTTGGGTCCCCAAATCAAGTCATAAATAAGTGCTTTAGTTTCTCACATGACAAAAGTAAATAGATCCAGAAACTATAAACTATAGCTCTCCAGAACCATTTTTTCTACTGAAAATAAGTTTTTTTATGCATTATCTTCTGGTTATAGTTTCCTCTACCCCAAATCCTCCTAGACTCTCCCTTCCTCCCCTCCCACCCAAATCCACGCCCCTTCCTTCCTTCCTTCCTTCCTTCCTTCCTTCCTTCCTTCCTTCCTTCCTTCCTT
>JABTXL010008166.1:12008933-12021858 GCA_025134845.1 Neodon shergylaensis
CTTCCTTCCTTCCTTCCTTCCTTCCTTCCTTCCTTCCTTCCTTCCTTTTTCTAGGTTTTAGTGCAAATGGATCCCAGGAAGAAAAGGGTTGGCAATCACAGCTCTAGGGCACCTACTGTTAGCTTCAGCTCTGTTGCGGTGTGATGTTTCTCGCCCTCCAACACCAGCTAGGACCCAATAGGACACACGGGATTCAATGCTTTTAGTGCCAAGGAGCATTTAAGAAATAATGAACATGAAAATAAAATTCAGGCCATTACTAAAGTTGCTATTTTCCCATACACACAGGCTTGGGGGAAGGGAGAAGAAGGAACTCTGAAGGAAGCCCTAAGAACACCCAGCAGAATAGCTTGTAGTATGGTAATATCCTCAGAAGCAATAAAAAATTACAGGGTGGGACGGAGGGTAGCAGGAGAAATAGCTCAATGGTTAAGAGCACTGGCTGCTCTTCCAAAGAACCTGGATTCAATTCCTAGCACTCAACATAGTGGCTCACAACCATTTGTCCCAGCTAAGCCACTGCCTTCTGTGGTCTCCACAGCCTTCAGGCATTCATGTGGTACACAGACATACATGGAGGCAAAAACACCCATACACATAAAATAAAAAAATAATATTTTTAAAGCGCCTGGTTTTCTTCTTGGATACTGGGATTTTTGCCACTATTGGGGATTATGGAATTGTATGAAAGCATTGAGCACATTAAACATCTTAAGACTGACAAAGCAACCATCCAACTTGTCCTATACGTATTTTATATCCTTTTCCTCGACTGAAATGTATAGCCCATCTGACCGTTGCTTTCTGTAGAAGACATGTGACTCGAGGCAAGAGCTCTCTCCATCCTTCTAAGTGCTGGACCCTGTTTTGTCATGCTCTGATACAGGCCAGGCAAAGCAGTTCGGAAGTTCACCTGGAGACTCTTCTTGCAACTCAGAAGGAAGTGGTATTAGTCAAAGAGTTTTTGTATAGATCTGGTTGGGCTTCTTATATCCTTCTGACTCTGTGGAGAATGCTTTTAATATTCATTAGTACTTTGGGGACTGGGGACCAATTTTGTAGTCACTCTTATGTTTCTAGTACCTTTTCTAATGCACCAGATTCACCCGAATTGTAGGAAGGTTATCGGCAGAAGGTAAATAATACCTGTAGCCACGGTGTGTGCTGTGTGCCAAGTCATGTTCTGCTGCTCCACACATAAGATCTTATTACTCACAGGAGTCCTAGAAGGTGACCATGTCTACTGTTCCCCTTTCCAGACAAACAGAAGCTTAAGCCATGCAACAGCTTGCTCAGACTCCCCCAGATGGCTAGTGATGGAGTCGGGAGGATTCTCTCTAGTCCAGAGACAGAGTAAACGCTCCCAACAGCCAATGCTTCTACTCCGTGTCACCAGAGGGGAACCATTGCAAAGGGGACAATTAGATGGCATCGGGCGTGAAATGCAGCCATGCTGAGTGATGGTCCTGATTCCTGGAAACTTTGCAAAAGTCACCACTGGGAAGACGGATTACCTCCTCTCCTGAGTGGATTTTTGTGTTTCTGCCCATCTCTCACTGGTGCTGCTATATATTTCTTGATTAGAACAGCAGCAGACACTGTAATATCACTTTAAGTTCCACTCGGTGCTCCCTCCTTGGCCTTAATTCAATGGAAGAATGATTTACTTGCTCATGGAGCGTGTGCTCCTGTATATCAATGCCACCCTCACCCGCTCCCAGAAAGATTTAGTAGATGCTATATATTAGAATAGCAATTATCACATAATGTCAGAACATTAAGCATTTTACATTTCCCAAATGATACATGAATAATTTGAGACCTCTGTGTACACAGCCCTAATAAATCAAACATTTAATTTCCAAACACTTTTGAAAGCGATAAACGCATCTCTTAACTTTAAAATGGTCCACAGACTTTGCCTTGCAGCCTGATCTATCTCTCCATGGACACATGATTCATTCCTGGTCCACGAGCGTATGTGCAAATACCTTGAATTTTTAATAATTTAGATTTATTTCAAATCATTCTCTAATATCAGAAAAGACCAAACATTATTGAAGCCCTCAAATATTTATAATCACAACAAAATGGATCAGCTCTCTAGGCCAGAAGGAATTGGGACGACTGTGTAGTTGGCTGGATAAAATTTGGTAATACCAATTAGCCACGAGTCTCATTTCACCGGCACAGTTCGAGTGTAGGAAGGCAGACAAAATGCGGAAGCAATCCCGGCAGCATTTTGATGAGATCGTAACTACAACGGTTGCGATAGTATCTGTGAACTTTTATATTCAAATAAGGACAACATCACGAATATCGAAGCAAATTTATCTCACATCTACTTCAATATATTTAAATGATGTAAATCAAATAAGATCAGATTTCACAACATAAATAATAAGTTTGCCCCAAATGAGGTGATTTCAGAACCAGTCTGAACAGTATGACAGGAATTCTAACTGGCTCTCGGTCAGAGTTGCCTGATGTCCAAGACCACACTAAGCATGTCAACAGAGTATTGAACGTGAGGGATTAGTGTTGGAGAAGGATGTAAACACCAAAAAAAGGGGGTGCTGGTGTCACAGCATGAGGGTGGCAGCAGGAAACAGCTAAGGAAAAAATATATATGGAAATAACTACTTAACTGGAAATAATATTTATCTAAGGATAGAGCTACTTAGCTGGACAGAAGAGCACAAAGGGAGATGCTTATGAGTTTTGAAAGGTGTGGAAAAGACAGGAAGGAAAAGACAAAGCCTATTGAGTAATAAAAATGAATAATTTGACTAAAACTAATATTTATATATGGTATAAATAGGTATTTATGCTGTCCCTAACATTTCAGTTATGAATTTATCTTTGGATGTCAACAAACTAACAAGAACTAAAAACTAGTTAATGCTTATTATGGGATTGTTGGACTCTGTAAAATATTAGAGATAAGAGGCCAACAAGATGACTAAGTTGGGGGAGGGAGGCTGGAGAGATGGCTCAGAGGTTAAGGGCACTGGCTGCTCTTCCAGAGGAGACCTGAGTTCAATTCCCAGGAACCAACATGGTGGCTCACAATCCTCTCTAATGAGATCTGGTGCTCTCTTCTGGCCTACAGGCATATGTGCAAGCAGAACACTACATAACAAAAATTAATAAATAAATATATAAATAAATAAGTAAATATTTTTTTTAAAAAATGGCTAAATGAGTAAAAGAATTTGCTGCCTAGCCTGGCAACCTTAGTTTAGATTCTCAGAAGCCACGTGGTAGAAGGAAAGAAAGAAAGAATAAATGAATGAATGAATGAATGAATGGAAAAAAACCATGTTTACACAAGCTATCTTTTGACTTACATATGCATGTAGACAAACATGTCCATGTCCATGTGCACACAGATGCATACACAATAAATAAGTGTAGAAAACAGAGATAAGAAGGCATAACATGTTTATGTTATCGACCAAAAAGATATTCTCAGCTGACAATAGATATACCACCTGAAATAGCACAGACTCAAAAAGTTACATTGCCCAAAGACGGTCATCACCATCTTTCCCACAGGCTGTTGTGCAGTATGACACATTGTCATCAAGAACTGGACATTTACTCAGGCCTGCTGACAGTTTTGATCAATGAAACTTTTCAAATTTCAATCTGTCCTGGGCAGTCTTTAACTGGGCTGTGAGAGCTTCTGCTTCTTGCATTTTGAAAGCTAGTTTGGGGCCAGGACAATGGCCCTAAGAAACCCACCCTGCACAAAGTCCAAGTGGAGCTGGGTGAAGCCTGAAGGATGAAGAAGCCAGTATTAAACAAAAGAGGCCATGAAGTACCAAGGCAGTAGGTATTTGCACCCCGGAATCAGGCATTTCCTCAGCAAGCCCCCAGTTACTCCTCATCGTTCGAAGATGAGTCCAATCTGAAATTTCCCTGATCTACCAAATCACAAATGAAATAAAATGCACATTTTAAGACCCCAAATGCTGAGGTTGTCTGTCTCACAGAAATAAGAAGCCGGACAATGCCTGAGTGTTAAATGATGGACACGTGATTACTTTGTATATTACTGGATACACGCATTTTTATTTGTAACAGGGAAAATATTAAATTCTTCCATTTGAAAAGAAATCTGTTCAAAATAGCCAGCACACCCGGGGCTGTAAGAGCTGACCAAGATGTCCTGGTTGACAAAGATGTATTCTGTTGATGGCTGAAATGACGTGACCCCGGGTTCACAGTGACTGGAGAAGGCATCTCTCTGTTGGAAAAGACACTCCCAGGGGAGTAGTGCGGGTTTTCCTTCTAGCTCTTTGATCAGCATGCATTGGAAACAGTACAGAAGCGGAGAACCCTGTGGGAGTTTCCCCACGCACGGCCCCACAAAGGCCACGCTTCAGTTTTTCTCAGTTTGAATAACGTGAGCAGGGCGTTTGTAGCATTTGCAGCTATCACAGAGAGAAACTGTGCCTGAGGCATCCCCTTGGAAGGACTTTGACAGTGAGCTGGCCTGCAGTCCTGGAGCAGGCAACGAGCCCCAGAGGGTGGGGATGCCAAGCAAAGGTTCTGCAGGAACTGGAGGAAATCTCTTCGATCCTCAGAGGATCACAGTTACAGTGGCGAGAACTCCGTGATGATTAAACACTTGTCTGTTACCTCATTATCTGTGCGCTCTTAAATCTGGAGCACTTTGCCGCTCATTAGGTGGTCCTATGCCTGATCCTTAGCCCACCATTCTAGAATCAAGTGACTTCAATTTGAATCCAGGTCTGCCATGTGCTAACTTGAGACTCCGGGCGAATTGCCTGGTGCAGCCCAGATGGCCAGCATGGCAGCCATAACCATGTGTGGCTGTTGAGCACTGGGGATGCAACCATTCTGAATGCAGAGGCCCAGTAATTATAAAATACACCCATGGTGTCTAAGTAAGTATTAAAATTCTGTTAATAGTTCCACATTGATGCACCTGTTAAGGTGGCATTTCAGATAGTTTAAGTAAAATATCCAACAGATTAACAGTGCTGAAGAGATAGATGGCTCAGTGGTTAATGGTGCTCGTTGCTCTCACAGAGGACCTGGGTTTGGTTCCCAGCAGCTATATGGTAGTCACAACTATCTGTCCTTCCAGTTTCAGAGGTTTCATCACCTTCATCTGGACTCCTCAGACACCAGGGACACATGTGGTACACATAAAATAAAAAAAATGAATAAATAAGAATAAAATATGAATGCCATACACTTCAATCCCTATCTGTCTGTCAAATTTCTGCTTTAATGGGATCATAACAAGCTCAGTTTGGGATAAAGTTATCCAGTGTAAGTACCTAGAACACCACTTGGCTTGCAGGAAAGACTTCTTTCCATCCTCCCTCTCCTCATTCTCCATTCCCCCCTTCCTTGTTCTTTTCCTCCTTTCCCTTCTATAGTCATCCATTCATCCAGGAAACATTGATCACACCTGGCACTCTTGCAGGTGTTTGGGTATCAGCATTGAGAGCAGGCAAGCAACAAAACAAGATAGTCCCTCTCTCACCAGTAATAAGAATTATTTATTTGCACACGGTCATTATTCATGTGTGCCACTGTGCCTGCTCAATGATTCTGAGAGATTCTACTATCTTCTGCCTTGGGGTAACATTTCATGGAAATGTCTGCTGCCATTCCTTGCTGTTTGCTTGCCTGTGGAGAGCCCACCTGTTATGTCTTCCTGGGAAGAACAGGAGGCCCACCTGCAGTAAAGGTGGTAAGCACTGACCTTGCAAACCCGCAAAGTATATGCAGGAAGAGTTCAGAAAGGAGAGGACAAAGCAGCAGATTGGTGGGGAAAAGAAACCAAGAAAGAAGTGGGATGCAGAGGTGAGGCCTGCAAGATGCTCAGGCAGGAAGTGGAAATGAAGGGGAGCAGCTCTCAGCCCCCACAATTTATAATGGACCAGCATGCAAGAGGGGCACCATCTTCCACTCCCAGTATCCATGCCCTTCAAGTGAGCATGTATTTCCAGTCTCATTTACATAGTAATTCATCCTGGCCAGTGCCGCTGACCCTCAGTGGGAGAGATTTGCAAAAAGCCTCGCCATGGCACATAAGCCAGGGTCAGCTCTGGGAAGGCCTAGGATGCTTAGGGATGAAAAAAGTATACATAAAATCAGACACCAAAGGGTAAGTGCTCCCCAGGGTGTGTGCGGAAAGGGAAGATAGTCAATGATTTTGTGTTTCTTGTGGTAGACTAACTTTTCTACTTGTCTTTTGGGTTTTGTTACTTTTGTTTTGTTTTGTCTGAGACAGGGTTGAGGAGTCTCATGTAGCCCAAGTTAGGCTTGAATGCCTTACAAAGTGGAGGATAACCTTGGACTCCCGACCCTCCTGTCTCCACAGACCTCTACACACGTGTGTGCCGTCACATAGAGCCTCTTCTAGCTGGCTTTTGCATGGATTATTTATTTAAATCCCAAACACTTTGGGGGAATTAAATCTCTCTTCTGACCAAGCTGCAATGATAAATAGCAACTCCTAAATCTCTTTCTTAAAATGGGATTTGTATTATTTGGCAGGTCCAGGAAAACAGAGGGGAAAGTTAAACCGATTTCTCCTTTTCCAGGAAAGTGACAGGGTGCGCTTGGCTGCAAGCTCATCACTCTGGATGTAGCAGGCCTGTCACCCTGTGTCCATCAGTCCTTCCTCATTCATCACCCGAGCCACTGCCAAGGGGATAAGAATTGCCGATTAGACCTTGCAACTCCCTCAGAGGCCTCCATGAATCTGAAGGCTCCATCTTACTCAGCAACTATAATTTATCTTCCTTTCCATTTTTTCCTACTCTAGGCTGATATACAGGTATTGATTAACTAGATAAGCTGGGAGAGACAGGGGAGCCAGAGCCTTCCTGCTCAGTTTGTGACTCACTCCTAAAAGAAGAGCCCCTCACTGACTCCCAGAGTCTAGGCAGGGAGCTCCTTATTGGCAGGGGAAACTCAGATTTATTGTGAGACTGAAGGATGCTATTAACATCCAGGCTGATTTAGACAGAGGATGGGAGCAGGCGTTAATGTGAGTCTTAATAATCAAACTCTAACTATTGGGAAGGTCAAGTCCAGCTGGTAAACATATTAGCATACTTTACACAGCTCCTGCTCTCAACCTAGCTCCGCCCCAGCTGCCCTACCTCACAGACCAGCGTTCCCAATTAAAATATTTCTATCTTTAATTAGGTGTATGTGTGGATGTCTCTGGATGGGTGACACATGAGTGCAGGTGTCAGTGGGGTCCATAAGAGGACATTTGGTCCCCGGGAGCTGGAATTACACATGGTTGTGAATCACCTTTTGTGGTTGCTGGGAACTGAACTGAGGACCGCCAGAAGAATAGTGTTAGTATTCAGGCATCTGTACTGGCCTGCCCTCGGGATCCTGACAGGATACGTCCTTAGCAACAGGCACTAAAACATCCCCTGTGCACATTCTCTATGTTCATTATAACAGGCGGGCCTAGCCTACCTCCCATCTCTTTTTCTTCTGCCACTCTTGTCCCCAGGGACCAAACTCTGCTCCCCTTCTGCCCCCCTCTCTGCCCCTTTTTCTGCCCCTTCTCTCTCCTCGTCCAATAACCTCCTATGTGAGCCTTGTTGTATGGCGTGACTCCTTCCCACTGTTTTTTTTAATTATAACAAGTATTGCATGCTCATAACCACTGAACCATCTCTCTAGCCGCATAAACTTACCCATCAACCTTCTCATAAATCGTAGGCCTTAACTTCTGTCTTAGGGCTTCTACTGCTGTGAAGAAACGCTATAAACACAGGCACTCTTATAATGGAAAACATTTAACGGAGGTGGCAGCTTACAGTTCAGTCCAGAGGTTCAGACCATTATCATCATGGCAGGCAGACATGGTGCTGGCGACATCTTGATCTGAAGGCAACAGGAAATGGTCTGAGACACTGGGCGGTACCCTGAGCATAGAGCCAGCCCCTACCGTGACACACTTCCTCCAACCAAGCCACACTTCCCAATAGTGTCACTCCGCATGAGCTTATGGGGGGACAATTACATTCAAGCTACCACAGGCTTAAAGTTTGCTTATATATTCACATATTTTTTCACTCCAAACTGAGGCTTCTGATAATAACATTGGGGAAAACTAAGAAGGGACCTCAAATTTTGCTCCTACGGCTGATTAATCTTTAATTCTGCATTTTAAACATGTTGTAAATGTCAGGAATTTTACTCGCACACATGGTGAGCTTTCTTCTCTAGATGCTTCTGATGCTCAGAATAGGGGCTTTCTATAATTCATAGACTATGACTGATATGGTTGTGAACATGGAGATTGCTATGAAAGAGTTTTTCTTTCCAATGCCTGTTTCAGAGTGAGGAAGTGTACTAATTTGTAAAGGGAATTGACTTAGATTAACATCTTAATACTCTGTATATGGAAGCTGCCATCTATAAATCTGATTGCATTGATACTCTGCATCGCTTAAGTTCAAATATTACTTTAAAATGACATTGTGTGTGTGGTGTGTGTGCATGTTTATGTGTGTGTGTGGACATATGCATATGTGCTCATGTGTGTGTGTGGAGTGGAGGCTAGAGGTTGGAGTGATGCTGTTATAAGCCAGGAATATGCAGAGCCACCAGAAACTGGAAGAAACCAGAAGAAATCCTCCCCTGAAGTCTTCAGGAAGAAAGCAAACCTCCAAACTCTTGGGTGGGCACTTACAGACTCAAGAGATGGGAAGTTTCTGTTATTTTTAAGGACAGCTCTAACAGCTCCAGCGATATACTAGAATGATGAAAGTAAATATGAATATCACCGACTATCTTCAAAGACAGTCACTCATACTTCATGCAACTGGCTTACACCCTATAGCTGGACTTTCCCCTCTCTGACCTTACCATTGCTTCAACGACCTATTTGAAATCTAAAATGTTACAATTATATAAAGAAAGGTTTCAAAAACACTAAATTGCTCAGAAACAATTCTGGTATTCATAGGGAATTTATTAAATGGATGCACCATACTTGATAATTATTAAGTTTTGACATGGAAAATGAAGCTGATTTCCCCTGCCAAGGCATCAAGAAAGTCTTTCCTTACACGAACAGTAACACAGATGGATTTTCATATGTTAAATAATTTAAAACCTTAAATTTGCATGGCATTCTCAAAAACTTTTTCTGCTATATAGTAAGTTAATAAAATCCTTTTGACATGCTTAGCTTTTGTGTTTCATAAATAATAGGTGAAGAATAGATTGCAAGCTCACATTTTTCCACATATGTGTTTTGGCGTACAATCTGTAAACAGACAACCTGTAATATACTTCTATGTGTGTGATCAACAATCTTTTAAGACTGGAATTACTGGTGACTGGTTGCCAGTCTAGTGGATATGGTTACATGTTTGATGTCATTTCATTCATGTTATCAGTTAGATAAAAAATAATTAAGTGGCCCTTTTTATTAACCCTTGAATTCCTCATTCCCTTTGCCCCAACTGTGAAGAATATCAGACGCTTTATGTTTATAATTTTATATTTATGATTATGTTCTCCAGATGTTCTGAGAAACCTAAGAATATGTATTTTATCTCTACCCATTATAAGCCTAAAGAACTCAAATCAACCTTTTCATGTCAATAAATATCTTCACAGGACTTGAAAGAACTAACACTTTTCCAGGCCAAGGAAAAAGTACTATATTCCTCGTATGAATGGGCCCACTAACAATCATCTAATGCTGCGAAGTGTGGATTCTGGATACATTTCAACAGCGATCAAAAAAGAAACCACTGGCAAGTTTGAATACTTGTTCTGCCTTCAATCTTTCCTTCTACTGAAAAAAAAAGTTTCCAATATAAATGAATCTTAATGATCTTTTCACACTCAGGAAGGATAAATAGATTTCTATTCTCACCGCTCTTTATATCCCCCAGTCTGAGGAATCTAGCCAGTGTCTCTGTCATGGAATGCCAAGTAGATTTTCTTCATTAGATGTGCAACTCGTTTCCCACACTTCCCTCATTGGAGCGCGGCAGAATGAATGCCTGGTGGTTAATATATTTCTGTCTGTCTCAAGCTCTGTGCAGCAGCTACTGAGCAGGGCAACAGCCAATGACACGTTTGTCATTAAAAATCAAAACATGAAGATTACAAATGTAAATTTCATTTCCCTTCCCTATAGATATATCCTACAGCTACTTAGAACATAGGAAAAGTTGAACCAGAAAAGCAGTATTCAATTCTGAGTATCCACTTCTAGATATTCAGAAAGGATGTCCTATATTTGTGTTTCTTAGAGTCCCTGTCAAGCTCTGTTTCTCTTCCTCCGTCCCCTTGAGTAGGAACCTGGCCATCCCTGGAGCCTTTCTTCCGCAACTCCCAAATGCCCAATTCTTCAGCCACTCTAGAGAACGCTTCCTACAAAACAGAGTTAAATACCTCTGTCTTTCTAACATCCTCCTCTGTCTTCCAAGACACCCCATCTCCTGTCTAATTCTCAGCAATGGTGTCTTGCTTGCTCACATTTACTTGATTCCAATTTGTCTTCCACCATTGTACGACATGACTTCAGAAAATGTTAGCTGTGTTCTCTCTTGCAGGTTATTCAAAAATCCCCTAAGATAAAACCTCAACTTTTTCCTTTGCCTGTACAGCTCCATCACACAGTCTTGCAGAAGAATTAAAACATAACCCAGAATTATTTGTTTCCTGCCCAGTTTCCCCAGAAGCTACAAGTGGTTTTACCCAGAGCCTCTTTCTCATAATTTGAACGGATGCTAATGAAACTACGTTCTGGCTAATAGACCATCTGCTCCATTCTGTGTGCAGAGAGGGAGCGCATGCATTCTCGCTGAGTTTAGTCCCTGCTAGCTCCAGGGAGACCATGGCTCTTCCTGAGTTGACAGCTCCAGCATGGCCTCTGGCTTCAGCATTTTTCTCCTTGTCTCTGAGAGACACACGGAGGTGGCAGAGGAGCTGCTCAGAGATGGCTACTCTGTCAAGGGAGGCCATCTAGGGCAAGAAGAGCGCCTCAGGGGACCTGCCCTGTTCCCAAACTATACAACCCTCCTCCTGCTGCCATGGGGGGTGGGGGGTGTCGTGAGGCACCCAGTCCTGGAAGAAGGATCCATGGAGGGCATTGTATAAGGCTGGTATGAGCATCAGTGAACTTTTCAGTGAAAACCTTAAGTATATCTGAAACCAAACTTTTAGCATTTTCTAAAAGGAATTCTATAAAAATCTAAAAATTATTCAAAAGGGGGAAGGAAGACGGTAAGAGAGAACTCTTTCTGTAGTTAAAAATACTTGGGCATCAATAAGAAAGCCAGAACTTCCTGAAGAGTCATAGCTATGAGCCAAATTATAATATTCAGCGTTTTCAACATTTTCCTAATCTGTGTAACACTTCTTAACAGAACAGCTCTATCTGTTGGCAGGCTTTTGGCTGGGAGTGGCAATACAGAATGAGTTCAGAGAGATGATGTCTAGATATGGACAGAAGAAAGACGGTGCCGGGGCAGCAATGTAAAATAAACCTGCAAATGTGTCTGTATGTAATTTCTACCCAGTACCCTAAAACCCCACTGACGAATTACTTTATGTCACAGAGAGCCATGGTGTTTGTAATTGTAAATCTAGTCATGTGTCTGGTTAGGCTCCTTAAAAAAAATATGTTTGCCTGGGTTTTTGCACGCTCTGCCTGTTACACAACCGTTGTCAAAGTGTTAGATTTGTGACCTGGGTGCTTGAGCATCCCAGAACAAGGCCCACCCAGGAAAGACTGACTGAGAAGCTTCCATATGCACACATCAAGCTTCAGCTTTCAAATGCCACCGCCCTGAGCAGCTCTGAAGTGAGCAGAAGTTCCTATTATTGTAAGAATCTCGAGCATGCCTGATATTACGGTCTTTCCAAAAATTCCCACACTAAGCCAAAGTTATGAATCATCCTAAATGGCATCATAAAAGATTCAAAATTACCAAATCCATTCTAAGGAAGAGTTGGCCTCATAGATGTGGAGTGCTGGGCATAGGTGTGGTGTCTCTTGAACTGTATTTTTACATCAACACATAAATGCTTTTACATTGCACACACACACACACATAACCTCTTTGGTTTTATTCTGTCAAAATTCTCTTAATTAGATGTGGTTAATGGTTTCAAATGTCGTTTGCAGTAGAACATGTCAGTGCATCTTACAGCTATCTTCCTCCAGCAAGTGATGGCTTCAAGAAAGTAGTTTAAGCATTCCTTTTACATTTTTGGTATTGTTTCTACATTTTCAGGCTCCAGAGTGTCAAATCTTAGCTTTGGGCCTTTAAGGAAGAGGAAGGTTACAAAGAACCAGGAACAATGGAAGGTGACTCCACTTAGCACTCAATAAGTGAAGCTCTCCTTGTCTTCTTGAAACACTCTATAGCGAATTCTGCCTGCCCAGGTTGAGGAAAAATGGCCAAATTAAGCTCATGTTTATTAATTAGTCCATCATATTTATAAGGCAGGAGATAAGCTTGTTAAGGAAAAGATCCAGACCTTCTGTGTTTCGAATTAACTTTTCTGCAGTCAGTTTTCATAAAGAGAAAATAAACTGTCTTTTCATCAAACCACTAGAGTCAAAAAGGCAGTTGATAAGACCAACTGTGGAGAAAAGAACTTGAACATCAGGACTGCAGTCCATGGACAAGCCGTACCTATTTCTGAACTGCTCCTGGCATGTGCATCAAATCTGAGTTGACTCAGATCAAGCTTAAAGCACTCCTTTAATCCCAGCACTTGGGAAGCAGAGGCAGGCAGATCTCTGTGAGTTTAAGACTAGCCTGGTCTACAAGAGCTAGTTCCAGGACAGGCTCCAAAGCTACAGAGAAAACCTGTCTTAAGAAAGAAATAAAGAAAGAAAGAAAGAAAGAAAGAAAGAAAGAAAGAAAGAAAGAAA
>JABTXL010008166.1:12034337-12171173 GCA_025134845.1 Neodon shergylaensis
TCTCTCTCTCTCTCTCTCTCTCTCTCTCTCTCTCTCTCTCTCTCTCTCTTTCTGGTTTACAGCTGTACCAGGTTGAGCAGCCTCCTTTCCCAGGTGCTTCTCCACCATGATAGTCTATGTTGGATCACACGCTCCTGTTCCACGATGGTCTATGTGTTCTGGGACTAGTGACACAGTGCAGTGGGTAAAATGTTTGCTGGGCAAGCACTAAGACCCGAGTTTGGACCCCCAACACACACGTAAAAGCCAGGCATGGCGGCTCACGTCTGTAGCTCCAGAGCTGGGGTGGAGACAGAGACAGGAAGATCCCCAGAAGTCACTGGCCAACTAGTCTAGCCAATCAGTGAAAAGACTCTAGTCTCAAACATAAAGGGAAAACAGCAGAGGAGGACATGTTTTGGCACATGTGTACGTGTGGGCACGTGTATGTGTGTGCTCATGTACACGCACACACACACACAAAGATAAACTATGCCTACTCTTTGGTTCTGTACATGTACCTCCAAGTGTTTGTATATAAAATATTTGACATCTGTTTTGTAGAAGGAAAACATTACTAGCAATCTAAATGGCCACACATTGGTAACTGGCAAATAAATCATAGATTATTTACATGTTATATGTTCTAAGGCATTAAAAATTGGTATCATTCCCTATAGAGATCAGTATGTAGTTGTTACTTTAGATATACAAATAAAATTCTCATATGGCCCAGTTATACCGATCCTAGCTCTTTACCCGAAGGACTGAATCAACATACCCCAGAGAGTTGTACATTGATGTACTAGTCACACTAGTAAGAAATGAAACCAGCCTAGAGATCCATCAACGTAGATTTAAAAATCATGGTACACATACACAATGGAATTTTATTCATGTGTAAAGAAAAAATGAAATGACATTTGCAGAAAAAGATGGAGAACTGGAAATCATTATGTTAACAAAATAAGCCAGGCTTGAGGAGACAAATATTTCATTTTGTCTCATATGTAAAACCTGATTATGAAAGTGTGTGTGTGTGTGTGTGTGTATAAAAGAGAGAGGGGGGAGGGGGAGAGGGAAGCTAGAAGGGGGGTCATGCACTGGGATGAGCAGACCTTAAGGATGGAAGAGGGAAACAGGACACATACAACATAACAGCAGAAGGGGGTCCAATCTGGAGGAAGAAGGGGACCACCCAGAATGAGGCATGAGAGAGGGGGCAATGGAGAGGGAATATGTGTCTAACCAAGGACAAAATACAATGACAGACATTTGAAAATACTGCAAGGGAATCTGCTTCTTTGTATATTTAGTTTAAAATTACTTTACAAAAAAAAGAATAGTCTATAAGACACATTAAAACAGGTAATAGCAGCAAAATAACTGAGCTGCCATTTATGTGAGGATTAATTCACACTTGTTTATCAGGTGCATATATTATCTTGGAAAAAATTTTTAAAACAACTGATTGCTTTTGAGCAAGTAACTAGGGGAAATTTATAGTACACTATTTTCTTTCCTTAGAATATTGTGACATGCGCTCCTGTCACCTTGTACAGATTAAACATTAAGAATTGTGTCTCGAGGCAGGTGAAAGACATCATGGGACAGCCTGGGGCCTTGCAGTGCAGGCAGGCTGAAGGCATCCACGGGCCCACCTGGCACCTTGCAGCCCTGGGCAGGTGGGCGCCATTGTGATAAGCAAGAGTATGCTGGAGAAATAGGAGAGAAAGAGAAGCGGAACTGTCCATGCACTGTGGAGAGAGGCAGATCTGAAGAAGCAAAGGCAAATTGTAGAGATTCTTCATCTATTTTCCTTATTCATCGCCAGGAGAGGACAAGCACATGGGCCTCAGAGCCATCTGCATTGATTCTGATGAATGGGGCTTAAATAATTCATAGGCAACACATCTGAAGTTAATTAGATCATTTGAACCTCTTTAAATTTCTCTCGGAACAGCATTGAAACAGAATCAATGAACAAAGCTCTTATTAGGATATTATACCTTTATAGCCACCATATTCACTTGAGACAGAAGGACTTGTGGAGAGAGAATCACTAAATAATCCCAAGATATATGCATTATCCGGCAAAAACATGTGCTTAGTAAAAACGTGTTCAATGGATGGATGGATGAGAATTGTTAAATTTTCATATCTTTTTTATTATTTTTATGTGCATGGGTATGTGGCCTGCATGTATGTATGTACGACATATGTGCAGTGCCAGATAAGGCCAGTAGAGGGCGTCAGATTCCTGGAATTAGAGTTACACACAGCTGTGAGCCACCATGTGGGTTCTGGGAATCAAACCTGAGTCCTCTGGAAGAGCAGTTTGTACTCTTAATCACCAAACCATCTCTCCAGTCCCATGAATGAGAAGTCATTATTTAATCTGGAAGAGTCACTGAACACATGTAAGATCTAGTTGAAATGTTTCTCATTTCAGGAATTCTGCCCCACAAATTTTAAAATAATTTTTATTTAGTGTTTGAACATTTCATTCATGGAAGCAATCTATCTAGATCATATACACACCCCCCAAAGCCCCTCTGACTGTCTACCAGCCCCCACCTTCTAAACACACATCTAAACAACAAGCCCCACTCATCCACAGCCAGCACACCCAATCCTTTCCCATGTTGGGCACCTGACTCTGGAATTTAAAACAGCAGCCGTTAACAGGACCCAAGACATGCTGTGGCTAGAGACTTTTCAGTGGATGCCGTTTCATGGCAACTCTGTGGCAGTGCTTCCCGGTTTTGCCTGTGCTGGGAAGACATCAAGGACATAATTGGGATGTGAGTGGTTCTCCCATAAGTAGATATTCTTACTCATTTCACAGCTTACATGGTCATGCACTTCCCTGTCTTCACAGAGATTATCCCCAAAGGTCTTTCTACCTGATCCCCAAATATTCCCAACAAACAAAGGGCTCTCCGTAGGGTTCTGTGGTGGGTGTGGTGCCCATTGCTTTCCCTCTAACAAGAAGCTGTCCTCTACAATTAGTGCTGGAATCACACTCTATGATTTGTGATGCTGGAGCCCTGATTTCCTCAGGTGCTGTTGGAACAAGACAAGGCAGCTGTTGAAGACTCTGCTGTGCAGCGGGAGACTTGCTGCCTCTCCGGAAATCAGAGGATGAGTGATGTGGGATTCCCCTCTGTATGCTGTGATTATCACTGATTAATAAAGAACTGCTTTGAGCCTATAGCAGAACAGAAGTAGGTAGGGAAAACTAAACTGAATGCTGGGAGAAAGAAAGGAGGAGTAGAGAGAAGTCAGGTAGCCTGCCTGAAACAGATGCTGGGAACTTTACCCGGTAAGCCACAGCCATGTGGCAATACACAGATTAATGGAGATGGATTAAATTAATATGTAAGAGTTAGCCAATAAGAAGCTAGAGCTAATGGGCCAAGCAGTGATTTAATTAATATAGTTTCTGTGTGATTATTTCAGTTCTGGGCAGCAGAGACAACCAAGCGGCTCCTTACAACAGATGAGAGATTGTTTTCCTTTCAGTGCATCATTGACAGGCCTTGTAGGGCATCTTACCAGGCGACTTTATGGAAGAGATATTCATGCCCCTGGCAGTAGGAACTGCAGCCCTGAGTCCTCCTAGGAACACTGGCAGAGATGGCCTGCAGCCCCATTGTGAGTGGGCTTCCCATTGTGCTAAAGAAACCCACTCCAGACGATCTTCTGCTTCCTCTGTCTGCAGCCCCTGGCCTGCTGTTCATGTGTGTGTGTGTGTGTGTGTGTGTGTGTGTGTGTGTGTGTGTGTGTTAGGTTCTCTTTGCACAGCTGCTATCCCCTGTTTCTCTGTGCAGAGAGTGTCCATCAGCCCCCAGGTGGATGTCACTGGTCACTGCATCCAGCCAAACCTAGGACTGCAGTTCTCTCAACGCCTACTCCAAACTCTGTTAAAGATTTCTGCCCTAGCTTTAAGTGAGGCAATCAATCAACTGCAGGCAAAGAAAGAGAAGGTCAGCAAATGACGTTTGACAGACAAGAGTGCATCTGTGTGAGGATGGAGAGCACAGCAGCTGCGCAAGGAACCTAAGTATACAACCATTACCTTTAGTAATTGCCTTGGCGACACTCCCCAGTACTAACGGTAGGTCTGCATTTAAAAAGACAGGCTAGGTTGTGGTGTAACAGCAAACCACCTGCAAATCCTAAAACTTCTCAAACAACAAAGGTCTTATTCCTATTAATACCATAGGACATTACGAGCTAATGGGGAAGTTCTTCTGTGTGTCACGCTCACTCTGGGAATCAGACTGCCAGCACCTCCAACATCAGGAGCAAGTCTGGTCAAACAGAAAACGGGAACACGGGTACCATACACAGCTTCCTCATGCTGAGTCCACATGCAAATTTATCACTTCCTCTTGTATGTCCTTGGCCAAACCGAGGCACACGGTCTCCTCGTTTCATCTCTTCCACCATGAAAAATTATCCTGTCAAGCATCAATGTAGGGGAGACAGCTCGTTTTAGTTCACAATCTCAGGTTGCATTTTGTCAACACAGAGAAGGTGTAGCATCAGTTGCCTTGGTCATAGTAGGCTATCACAACAATAGAAAAGTAAATAACATACTATCTTTATCTATTGATGGGAAGATGCTCTCCAGGTTCTGCCCTGTACTGAGGGGCTGTTTTACTAACCAATGCTAGGAGAAGGAGAATAATCCTTTGTTCAGGATGTGGCCACTGGTAGGATTCCCTGCTGCAGTGGATGAGCCCACACCCACGCACAGATGGTCAGCACTAACTGGACTTAGTGCATTATCAAAAATGACATGAAGTTAGAGTGTGGTGTGGCAGGAGATGCAAGAGTTGTGGGATGGAATAGGATGTAGCTATGACTGTGTTTTATTATTTCATTGTATATATGTATAACAGTCTCAAAAATAAAATATTTTAAAAGAACAGAGAACATTTTATCTAGCCTAAAATCTCATGACTTCTAGAGGTCTAGAAAAATCATCAGTGCATCTTCTACTTGAACCACCATGAGTCAATATTTGATAGAAAGCAAACCAGGTGTGTACAATAATCTGGTGATTTGGGGTAGGCTAAATTGAAGAGATAACACCAGCTCCCAGGCTTGTAATCGGGTAATATCTAGGATTAAAGTAATACTTGGACGCTAAACCCAAAAACTGAAGGATCAAATATGTCTCCTGGTCAAGCCTCACCTCAGCAGGCACAAGAATGAAAACTGATAACAGTTACATGAATAAACAGTGGAATTATGAAATTTTAAGGGCAGTCAGTAAATTAAGGTTCTGTTGCCGTGTTTGGAGGTTGTGTTTTACCTGCATGCACCCTTTGTGTTTAAAACCACTGGTCTTATTTACAATTAAACAGAACTGGCAACCAGGATTGATGGAGTGTATACTACTAGACTTGTATTTCTTTTCTTTTTTCTTTTTTGTTTGTTTGTGTATTTTGTTTTGTTCTTTGAAACAGGGTTTCTCTGTGAAACATTCCTGGCTGTCATGGAACTCACTCTGCTGACAGAGATCTGCCTGCCTTTGCCTCCTAAGTGCTGGAATTAAAGGCGTGTATAACCACCACCCAACTGAGGCTTATATTTCAATCACCTCTACCAATTAAATTCAAATAGGCAAAATTATCTGTTTATAAACAGTGCCTGCATAATTGCCCATATATCTTCAAGCAAAACAGGTGGATTTTTGCCTTCATCACTTCAGCAATAAGTTCAAAGTTAGTCCAAGTTTACATAAAGAATTAGTGACTTAATCTAAAAGCCAAAGAAAGATAGGAAAAATGTTTTGATAAACTAGGTTTAGAGACTTTTCCAAGCAACACGGGGTATCTTTAAGCCATACGGAAGAGGTCTTTGTTATGCCGTGGTATCATTAATAAACATAAATAATGTGTAGCAAACCCAAAAGTTGTACAGTGAATAAGACTGCAATCTGGATGGTCAGCAAAATGTTATCATTCATAATGTATAGAAAGCTTCTACATATTAACGTGCAAACATAATTTCAGTTTAAAGAATAGTCCAAAGCTCTGTTGTGTGGTAAGCTGTAGAGTGAAGTTAAACAGTAAACCTGGAAGAGATGCTCAGGTGCCTCAGGAAAAGGCAAATAAAGAAAAACATAAGCCTCTGCTTCAGAGGTCAAATTGACACAAACTTTTCAGAACTGTGCCATCTGGAGTATAGCAGCAAACTCGGGACAAACAGACATTCTCCACCAGTGGTAAATATAGAAAACACAACCATACCCCAAAAGCCTGCAATTTAACCCTGCAACCTTAGTCCCACATATTTGTTTAGAAAAAAAATAGTAACTAGAAGCTCAGATATACGAATAATTTTTCGAAGGAAGCAAAGCACACATAAGCTGTACCAAATCTTTTTTATGAAATTAAGCACAATAATATCTAAGTTATCAATGGCACATTTAAAACAATCAGCGCACACAATTGTCTACATAAAATCTGTCAGAATCTTGTTTCAACAAGAATAATTCTTTTGTCTGAATTTTTAAATTCAGAGACTAGCTGGCTATGTTGGTTCATGCCTGTAAATCTAGCATGTGGAAACTGGGGCAAGAGAATTGTTGGGAATTTGCAGCCAACCTGAACTACATAGTAAGTTCCAGACTAGCCTAGGCTACAGAGTAAGTCACTATCTCAAAAATAAATTCAGTGAACTTATTAATAATTTAGAATGAACATTAATAATGAGCTCAAAGGCAACATTTTAAAACCGAGTTTTAAGTACTCCCCAGTCGTGGTGGCTTATCTTTATGATCTCGGCACTTAAGAGGTTGAGGCAGGAGGATTTCTATCTGTTCGAGGACAGCTCAAGCTACGTAGCCTAACAGGGCTATATAGTAAGAAGCTGTCTCAAAAAACTAAAAGCAGGGCTGAGGCTGCAGCTCCTTTAGTAGGCTGCTTACCTAGCTTGCACATCCTTGGTTCAATTCCAGTGCCACATAAAACAGTGTGGCGGCACATGCCTGTAGTCCCAACACTCTGGCAGTGGAGGCAGGAGGATCAGAAGTCCATGATAATCTTCATTGAGAGGTTGAGGCCAGCCTGGGCTACATGAGACCTTATCTCAAAAAGAAAGGTGGAAAAAATCTAAAGGAATAAAGCCAACCAGGGAGGTGAGAGACCTCTACAATAAAAACTTTAAATTTCTGAAGAAAATAATTGAGGAAAACACTAGAAAAAGGAAAAACCTCCCATGCCCATAGGTTGGAAAAACTAACACTATGAAAATGATTATTCTACCAAAAGAAACATACAGTTCCAGTGTGGTCCCAATCAAAACTCACCACAACATTCTTCATAGAAATAGAAATAGGGCTGGAGAGATGGCTCAGTGGTTAAGAGCATTGCCTGCTCTTCCAAAGGTCCTGAGTTCAATTCCCAGCAAACACATGGTGGTTCACAACCATCTGTAATGAGGTCTGGTGCCCTCTTCTGGCCTGCAGACATACACACAGACAGACTATTGTATACATAATAAATAAATAAATATTAAAAAATATTTTTAAAAAAAGAAATAGAAAAATAATCTAAAACTCACATGAAACCACGGAAGCACCAAGATAGCTAAAGCAATCTGAGGAAACCAAACAATGCTAGGATTACCGTCATGGTTCAAGCTATATTACAGAGCTGTAGAGAAAAACAACAGCATGGCATTGGGAAAAAAGAGACATGCAAACCAGTGGAGCAAAACTGAGTGAGTCATCCCCAACTGAATGTAAATAGTTACTGTCCTTTCCTATTTGACAAAAATGCAAACACACACACACACGAGGAAAGACTGCATCTCCAGCAAACAGTACTGGAAAAACTGGATGTGCAAAAGTAGAAGAATGAACTTAGACCTGCATCTATCACCTTGCTCAAAAATCAACTCCAGATGAATCAAATACCTTAGGGTGAAAGCTGAAATGCTGAAACCTCTAGCAGAAAATATAAGGCGTGCCCTCCACGCTACGGATCGAGGAGGGACTTTCTGAACAGGACCCCATCCACTCAGGAATTAAGACCAAAAATTGGCAAATGGAACCTCATAAAACCAAAAGGCAAAGGAAATGATTAGTCCAGTGAGGAGGGAGCCCGCAGATATGCATCCAGCAGAAGATAAATAGGCAGAATATATAGAAGAAGAAGAAAAAAAACAAAATCAAGACAATAAACGACCCATTTTTTTAATGAGCTATGGATTGAAACAAAGAATTTTCAAAGAAAGAAATAAACATAACTAAGAAGCATTTTTAAAGTGTTCGATGTTTGTAACAATCCAGAACGTGCTCATTGAAAGGGTGTTTTTAACCGTCAGGATCATTGTTCCACAGCTGAATTTAAAGCTTTGCAGTGACCTTCAAAGCTGCCTCCTATTCACCTTTTCTTCTTGTAGGAATACTGTCTCATGATTAAAATGTCTACTTAGCAATGCAGAATACACACAACAGCATCAAACCTACTTAGTGATATGATTTACGGTTTTCAAATAAGATTAACCAAAGAGAAACAATCTTTAATCCAAAGCACCAAAGCCATAAATTGGAATTCTAGGCAGCCTACAAGTGGGATGACTCTGAACCAAGGTCCCCTACAGCTGTCACGTGATCTCTGCCAAGACCCATCCACACTGTTGGGACATAAATCGCCCTCTGTAGCCAGGACACACATTGAACAGGGTGCAAACCTAAGAGGGGCACATTGACATCTCCCTGGGTGCAAAATAGCAACAATGACAGAACCTTCCGGAAAGCCAGTCTATCTTCCAGAAGACACACAGGCACTCACAGTACGCAAAATCCATCAGGATGACATCAGAAAGTCACATATGAATACAAGTTACTGAGCAAGAGGGATGCTGAAGAATACCGGCTGCAATTTCATTGTTTCATACAATTTCGTGGAATATCACTGACGCTTCCGAGATGAGGAAGGTGGATACGTGGTTGATTTTTTAAATTAAACCTTGCTTTGAAAGATTGTTTTATGTTTACTAAAATTCTCCGTGATGTGCCTAATGTTCAGAATTACAATAAAATCCTTCAAAGAGGCCAGTTTTCTAGGACGATGTTCAAGCTTAGAAAATGTTCCATTTACCCTTTTCCACCTATTACATTTACAGCTTAAATTCCAAGCTGGGGAAAATAACTGAATACCCAAGTGGCTTTTGTAGAGATTCTGAAAGTACTAAGCTACAATTTCCTCAAGTGGAAAGTGTCTTTTGATAGCACTTAGAAAACGCTATGAGCAGGAGAGTGGAAGGTTTGAACAGGTAAAATGCCCTCGGTTCAGCTCCTGGACAGATTTCTCACTCCAGAAGCTGATTTGACAAACCCCCAGGGTCACCAGCCACAGATGTTCCTGGTTCGTTTCATTTGGCACGGGCACTTCTAATATTTTTAGACAATTAGATTAATAATTTAGAAAATTAAAATTATTTGGACCCATGAAGCGAATTTCCTCTCTGTCTGTAAAATGCAGTACTCTCTGGGAGTTAATCATACACACTCTTACCACCACGTATGTCTTCTGCTCTAACAGGTAAGACTGATGGTAATATCTGTGGCCATTATGCAAAACCAGAATATAAATAGAACAGCTCTCACAGAAACGTCTCATGTTCCAGCTACAGTAGAACACTGACGTCGCTCTCTCACGCCTTGAGCAGCTGACTGTCTGGTCCCCATCCTGAGATGCTGACAGTGGAAGACATGACTGAACAGAAGATAAATATGTACCTAAGTAGAAGGATGTCTAAAGTCTTATTCATTCCAAATGCTGGAGTTGTAGTTATACAATGGAGCCTCTATTGGCTTTCAGGCGGTCTAATAGCTGGTTGCCTGTAAGATAATGGCAGATCCGTTTTTATTCAGAATTGTCAGTCTTACAGGATTTTTTTAATCACTGAAAGTCTCATGCATGACATCTCCCAGGAGCTAATCCTATAATGGCAATGTGGGAAGAACATGGTTATAGTTACATAGTGAACAAGCAGTTTAAATACACTGGAAAAAAAACATTAATTTTACATCAAACGTGAGCGTATTTCAATTTTTCTTGGAAAGGAGAGGGGGTCATGCAGAATGAGGTTCTCTCTGACATCACTCCGAGGCCAGGGCAAACAAAAGGAAAGGGAACTCGAAGGAAGCAGAATCATCTTCTGGACTTAGAAAGGTAGTCTTTCCCCCTTTTGTATTGGGAGGCTCCCCCTCCTACCCTTATCAGATTTAACCACTGACACATTCCAGCATTTGAGAAGTCAGCTCCTTCCAGACTTCAAAGGAAGAGTCTACATGTAAAGTTCCCTTTCATGTCCTTAAATCCCTCCTCAGAACTATTGCCAGCATCACACACAGCCCTGCCACCATGAGGGTCCAGCCTCACAGGAGGACTCAGATTTTTAATATAAGGAGACCAAAACTGGATGGAGGAAGTTGAAACAGAGCCCTGAGCATCACCTGTGAAGTTAGTGCCCATGCTGAGGTTGCAGCACTGGCTGTTACTCTGGGAAGGCCACCCACATACAAGGACCTCAACAACAACAACACCTCCATTGTCATCCAAGAGAGCCAGGATCACCTCACCCACCCCATCCATGAATCAGTATCCGTTGTCTCCACAGCTGAACATCGTGTGTGTAGCTACTACAGTCTCAGAGAGTATTGTTGGCTGTTGAAAAACAAACATGGGTTGCAGACCAGAACAGGGTTAGTGTCTTCTGTATTGGTGGTGGTTGGTTGGCTGGCTGGTTTGGATTGGTTTGATTGATTTGGATTCGTTTGATTGGATGGATGGATGGATGGATGGATGGATGGATGGATGGATGGATGGCTTGAATTAATATTTTAACTGGCATGCTTTTAACTTTGTATTTTGTTGCATTTGGTTGAGTTTCTAATTTGTTACTTTTAATAACTACTTGAAATTTCATACATTGTTAGACCTCAATGTTTCAAACTCTGTCCCATCAGAACTTTGCAGTTGTCAATCAGTTTTCCATACCTACAAAATTCTTCTCTTCTATATTTCTACAACCAAAATGGTCTTTCCACTGTCTCTCAAACCTCCAACCCACATACCTTCCTTCTCGCTTATTCCATACCCCTCCTTTCCTCCTTTCCCTGTTCCTTCTTCAGTTAACTACTTAAAATCATGATATCATTTGCTCTCAAAAGCCCTATGAGTTTGCAAGCAGGCAGGGCTACAAAGGGACAGCCTGTCTGAAAACAAAACAAAACAGTAATGATGAAGCCACAAACGATTTCTAACACGATCTTTTGTCTTAAAAATAGAATTGGCAAGCAGAATAGTAAGATCCATACATGGTATGGCATGGGATTCATTTTCTGAGATTTGTTCTTTCTGTTGTTTTGTTAATTTACAATTAATAACCGGGGTCAAAAGTGGAGCAGAGGAGAAAATAATTCCATGAATGCAGCATCACTAATGTGTTTACTATTTTTTAAAAAAAATATGGAAGCAGTCTTAGGAAGTAGCCCAATCTGTGCATTTGTCAGATAAAATATCTAGTAATTATTAATGTCTAGAATTAAATTAGAGTAGGGGGATTTATGGCTTTAAAACGACCTAAAATTAGAAAGGAGATTATCTTACGAGAGGTCTCGGCAAGGTCTTGACTGCAAAGACTTAGAATGAGCTGTTTTGAATAGGTGGGACCTTTTAACAGTCAGCCTGCCTGAATGGTGAAGGCTCCAGCATGGAGCTCACAGGTCATGCTTTCTCCCGGGAAAGTAATAGTCTCAGCCTGCAGCCCCAGGTGTCTGGACTGTGCTTGCATGGTCCCTTAGATGATCAACTATTTGTTGGATTTTCTAATTCACACTTTGTTCTCACTGGCTTCGAACCATGGCTCTGGAATTTAGCAAAAGCACATTCAGAAAGAGAAGGAAGCCCTCAAGCTAAGGTGTCCAGACGATATTTGTAGGACTGGTAAACACACTGGGGTAAACGAGGAATCTTCCGTTTTTAACTGGACCTGGGTACCATCCTCGTTTTATTTCTATTGCCTTGCTAAAATATCCTGCAGCATAAGGGAGGAAAGGATTTACTCAATTTATAATTCCAGACTATAGTCCCTCATTTAGGCAAGTTAAGGCAGAACTCGACAGCAGCATGGACGCAGCCCTGACGACTCCTCCACACCATATTAAAACTCACTTCCCAACCAAAAAAGTCCAACAAGAACTATAGAGAACACAGCTTGCTAGCTGACTCACGGGGCAGCTTATATTTACCCAGCTGGCTTCTTCCACAGGACCATCTACCTAGAGATGGTGCTGCCCACAGTGGGCTGGGCCTTCCTATATCAATTAGCAATCAAAACAAACCACCTACATTGGCTCTCCTGCCAATCCAATACAGGCAATTCCTCAGCTGAGGCTCTCCTCCCCGATTAACTCCTAGACCGTGACAAATTAACAGTTAAAGCTAACCAGGGCAAGACCAACTCATAGATCTGACATTTCTCTTAACTTGGCAACATTTTAGGGCATCTTGATTGCTCTAAGTGGGGCGAGTTTCATGCTGAGAATGTATAGGCTTCTCCAGTGCTTTATATTTTCAGATAATCAGGGAGCACGCCCTTGGCCGGTTGCCCTAAATCAAAACGTTATTAAGGCAACTTTTTTTCAAGGGATTTGCAACGAGAGCCAGGGTGACAAGTTGACCTTTACTGGCTACAAAGGCCTTCGTCCTGATAATCTGCTTCTTTCTGAGCTGAAGGAGAATGATTCTCTTGGCATTCTTACATTTATTGCTTCTAATATCAGCTCTGGATCATTATAAAGACTATTCTGTAAAGGGATAGGGTTTGAGTGGCGATGCCCTTAAAACATCACAGACCTTAACCAGCTGGAAAATCAGGTGAAAACAAGATTTTTTATTTCCAGTGCTGCGTCTTCTGGAGAAATGTTCCTTGTTCTGTTTGCTAAATTAACCCACAAAACTTATCATCAGATAGGCATCCTTTGCAGCACTTGCGTATTTCTTGGCTGCTTAAATTTGTAAAGTGTTTTGCCTCAAAGGAAGCCACACGTTCATACCCTTCCTCTTGCTCTTCTCCGGAAGAGCCTGCTGCAGCAGCTGGAGCGCCTCTAAAAACCCAAATACTTTAGAAATTATGAGACGCTGGCTCTAAATTGACACTAATTCCTAGAACTGAAATGCCACTGTGAGCACTCAGGGTTCACCAGGGCCCAATGCTGGTTGGAGTTTAACATCAATTCTAATTACCCAATTGGCCCACGGACCTATGCTGTAGTTACTCTTGTTTCTTAAAGAGAATAGAAATGAAATAGAAATGGTTGGAATCTGGAATAATTCTAAGAGTTGAGGCCATGGGGAACTTCTCTTTGCCACCTATACAGGAAGAGGAAACACGGGCTATTTCAGAGGCCAAGGGTAGCCTGGCCTATCTTTCACCCACTTAATTCAATAATTTGGCTTGAACAATGAACCGTCAGGTGACTGTGAGGGCTGAGTTCCTTGTTACATATTGGGCGCTATGTACCCAGAGCACTAGACATGAAGAAGTAAGACTGAGGAAGTGCGAAAGGTGGAGACTACTGCATAGGCAGACTGCTGTTGTATCTCAATCAGTACTAATTGCATTCCTCCTGTCTCTTAGTTCGTGCCTGTGGCTTCCTGGTCCCTACCGGGAAGATGCTCATTTTCCATATAGTTTCCAATATATCCATTGCAGGAAAGACCTCTACTAATCAGAAAGAAGAAATGCTTGTGCTGCATGGTATTAGTCAGCCCTCATGTCCTGAAACCAAAAGGTGGAGTGGAAGTGAGGATGAAGACTGTGCATGAGTTAAATAACATGGAGTTTCCATAAAAAACACCCTTGCTAACTGGGCCTAATCTCTCAGTCTTTGAGATCAGCACCTGTCATGCCCAACGCCATTTCCACAGGTAATCTCTGCACGTTAGCAACACGGGCAGGACACAGAGTTGTCCTCTCTACAATAGGTACATATTCTGGATATTAATTTGCCTCTCTACAAATGATGTTTAAGAGAGGAATGTTTTCGTGAGCACGATTGTTGGTAGAACCAACTGCTTTGTCCACCATCACAGCACTCATCAAACTGCTGCTCAGAATCCACAAACTCATTCACAGAGGAAGTGCAGCCGGGGGCTGGAATCTATCCAAGTTGCCAACGGGAAGGCAGACTTGCTCACTAAGGCCTTGGTTATGATAGTATTTAAAGTCTTGTTCCCTAAATGGGACTCTCTCTTACAGAACTCAGTATGTACTTTTTATCACAAGCTGTATCACAAGTTCACAGATTTAGAAGTTAAAAAGTAGAGGTGAGACCAGGTTCTCTTATAATATGTAATTATTGATGCTTCATGCAGCGGCAATATTAATCTGCTGGTTAGGAGATGCTTTCCGAATAAACAACAAAGGTAACACTAACTTGAAAGAGGAGGCTGCAACTTGACCGTTTGTTCCATTACTTCTCCTTGGGAGTCTGTTTCTATTTACTCCAGGGAAAAGGGGGAGAAATAGACTAAGGAAATTATTCCACTCAAGTCTAGCTTGCTGTTCTGGCTAGTTTTATTTAATTGGCATAAGCTGTAGCCATCTGAGAGGCGAAAATGTCTCCATAAGATTGAGCTGTAGGCAGCCTGTAGGGAATTTTCTTAATTAGTGATTGGTGAGCCCATTGAGGGTGAGGCCACCTGTAAGTTCGTGGTCCTAAGTTCTGTAAGAAAGCTGGCTGAGCAAGCAAGGGAGTAAACCAGTAAGCAGCACTTCTCCATGGCCGCTGCATCAGCTCGTGGCTCCAGGTTCCTGCCCTGCTTGAGTTCCTGTCCCGACTCCCTTCCGTGATGAGTGGTGATTCGAAAGCACAGGCCAGATAAACCCTACCCTCCACAGGTTGCTTTGGTTACAGTGGGTTTTTTTTTTTCTCAGCAACAGAAACCCTAGCGAGGACCCTTGCTGAACCAATGAGTATGACCGACACAGGCACCCCAATAACCAGAGACCTCACCCCGTCGTGAATGATGACTCGCAAAAGTTGTATCATTGCAATCCACTGTGCAATGTGTCCCACGTTTGCTACTGATTATGTAACCTCTGGGCCTCTTTGAGTCTTGTAAATTTCATGAACCTCTGAATCTTGTAAGTTTCCCAGTGAGCCTCCCCTTTCCTCCAGTAGGAAAGGTTTCATCCTGAGGAAACAGCTATGTGGTGATGTTTTAGGCCTATGACAGCGAACCCACAGATGCAAATGAAATGGCAGTTGATCTTTCGGCTAGAGAAATTGTTATTAATCACCAAGGGGAAATTAGGCTTCAATAATGAGATGCGGACAACTACATCTGGAACACGGGGATCCTTTAAAGTGGCTTTCGGTCCTTCTAAGAACAATGGTGAAGGTTAATGAAAACTCAACAACCAAGGGAAAAGGCAGGACAAATGAGGATTATAACATCTAAGAATTGAATTTCTATACCAAGTAATGAATCCGACCAGCCAAAGTGCTGTCTAGAAAGCAGAAGGAAGACATGTTCAACCATACTAGAACATAGAGGTCATCGCATGAATCACAGCTTTGTGATTCATTTAAAATAAGGTCTAGGAACTTTGCATATTTTCTCCTTGTTTGTTCTCATATATGTGCCTAATTTTATATGCTAGAAATTTTATCTCTGAATTCTTTGTGTGTGTGTGTGAGAGAGACACACATACAACACACACAAAGATGTATAGAGTTACTTCATTGAGGTACAGAATTTAAAGTGTATATAGAAGACTGTACACGAAAACCTAGTAGCCTAATGGCTTGACTATGGCAATTAGCCACAGATAGCCCCTGAGCACCAGATCTACTCTTTTTTTTTTTTAAGATTTATTTATTTATTAAGCATACAATGCTGGCAAGGAAGGCACCAGGTCTCATTACAGATGGTTGTGAGCCACCATGTGGTTGCTGGGAATTGAACTCGGGACCTCCAGAAGAACAGCCAGTGCTCTTACCCTCTGAGCCATCTCTCCAGCCCACCAGATCTACTCTTGATAGCTTTCTCTGACCCAACACTTTGTCAGCTCGATAATCTTTGGGATTCCATGGTGCTTAAGGCATCCTGATGGAGAAAAAATAAAGATGCCATTTCGGGCTATGGCTGCTCTTCCCTTGAGAGCCCCTCAGCCCATGTGTCTTTGCCAGCATCATTCCCTCAGCACACCCTGTTTCTCCAACAAAGTGCATGGGTCCAGCAGCACCCATTGGCCAGCACCCATGAAGAGGCTTCATAAGTAATGCCACTGGCAAGGCATCTCCCAGTACATGGCTTCTCCCATGGTGTAAGCAGTTCTTCTGTCTTTGTGTTGCTTTCATTGGTTAATAAACTGCCTTGGCCTAGTTGATAGAGCAGAACTTAGTTAGGCGGGGAAAACAGAACTGAATGCTGGGAGGAAGAAAGCAGAGTCAGAGAGATGCCATGGAGCCGTCAGAGACAGACATGCCAAATCTTTCCCAGTAAGCCACTACCATATGGCAATATACAGATTAATAGAAATGGGTTAAATCAAGATGTGAGAGTTAGCCAATAAGAGGCTAGAGATAATGGGCCAAACAGTGATTTAATTAAAACAATTTCTGTGTGGTTATTTGGGGGCTAAGCTAGCTGGGCGGCCAGGATGAACAAGCAGGTCCTCACCTTGCAACACTCCCAGCCTCCCAGTGAGCAGCTTCAAGGCAGCTGCTAAGATGTGACAACTTCCTGTAGATCCTTTCCCTGGCAGCCCAGAGAACAATTTCCAGCAAATTCTGCAAGCAGGGTACATGTCATCTCCATCAATCAGTAGCCATGGCCACACCCTCACTGAGGAGATCGCATCTCATCTCCGAGATAATGGGAGCTTCCTCGGGTGTTCTATCTTAGACTTAGAGATGTGGGTTCTTCTTATTGCTGCTATGGCTGTGTTTTTCAGAATTCTATTCTCATCCTATTGACCCCTTCTATTAGTCCAAACAAAAGGTTACAATTAGTTCTTTCTTACATTAAAGGTTTCCAGTTTACAGTGCTGTGTTTTGGTCTCTGGGTCAAACCTTGCCTAGGTAGCCAAATAGGAACACATGTCATAGTTTTTGGGTGTCAGTTTTTAGAATGTTGAGGAATAAAATCTATATCCAGATGTTAAAACATATACAAATATCCTGTAAAGTGACTACATCTCTGAAAGAAAATTTCTACTCCTCGAAATCATATTTGGAAATGTATACTTGGGTAATAAATTTGGTTTAAATAAGGTCATAAGCATGTCATGAGAGTAGCCCGTGACATGAGATTACTGCTCCCATAGGTAGATGGAGAAATTGGGCAGTCAAGTTTATATACCAAAAGTATAGTTAGCATACCAATTGTCTGGGTGAAGGCTGAATATATGGCCCAGTCATTTTCAATAGTTTTAATGAAGTCATAAAAACTAGGTTTTCTATAAGTTTTGATGAAATGCAATGGTTAAAAATTCATGATGCAAGAAAGCACAACACTGCATTTAGAAAACAGACATATAAATATAAATCCCATTTTCAAAGGTCAGAGTACTTCAATCTCCTGAAAATGTGAAAGGTTTCTCTTTGCAGTTTTGTCTGTTCTATGAAATACTTATATGCATCATTGTATTTTAATAATAAATATTAAACATTTATCAGAGGACACTTTGCAGACTCTCCAAAGGTTCAAATATTTAAGTGCTGGAGATTTATTCTGTTAAAAAAAGTTACATAGAGATACACAGTTTTATTTAGAAAGCTAGTTACAGAAATAACTGTAATTGCCTTGTTATTTCATTTCAGTAAGAGTCAAGAGCGACATTGTCATGCACGACCCATGTATGAATTCAATTATAGCCCTCCTGATCAATATTTGATTATAACCAAAGGCACTGAATTCTTATTTTTAAGTTCTGAGATAGAACTGTCAACTTACACCTCAATATTCATTTTCCTGGTCCATGTCCCTGAGTTAAATTATTGTTGTAAAAGACAAACCGAGAAACTATTTGTCCTCCATGCCCAAATGCATCCCGTCTCAGAAGGGTTCTCCCTGATAATGGCGCTCAGCTCAGGGCAATAGATTACCATAATTGAAAGCACGCGGTTATTTTAATTACATTCTACATTTTCCATTTGCCATCTTGTCAGAAGGATGTATGAATCACAGTGAACAATTAGCTCACTGGAAGAAACCATGCATGAGGCCGGAGGAAGACCAGCTCAGTTCATCACGCAGGCCAAGGCTGTAATGGTCCCAATTGTTCCATCCAAACTACCAGATTACACTGACTAGTCCTTCACGCAGAGATGAGGTGTGCTAGCCTGGCCACCAAGACCACCTTCTCACTACCGCCAGGATCTGGAGAAGTGACTGTCTCGTGAACAATCTCAGCTACCCCACTCCACATCCTCACACCGCCCCTCCTCACCTCTAGGTCGCTCTGCCCAGGGAAGCCATAGCTGTAAGGAATGCTGGACATGTCAACCTACCTATGCAACAAACTCTTTTGGTGGGGAGAAAATAAAAACTTGCCAGTGGCTCTGGTCTCTCTTGTTGTAAGCTAGTAAAAGATAAGGGTGTGTGTCCGTAATTAAAATATGCTATAGTCCAGTCTTTGGGTGATTTAGAGAAAAGAAAATTATTTTCTTTTATAGGTCTGAGTCCTAAACTCATATATATTTCCCATAATCATAGGACATTTGTGGTGCGTGTGTGTGTGTGTGTGTGTGTGTGTGTGAGAGAGAGAGAGAGAGAGAGAGATTCAAGTCATGGTGGTAAATACATATAATTCTAGCAGTTGGGTACCCAAGTCAGAAGGATGGCAACTTTCATACCACATTGAGTTACACAGCAAGATCTGTCTCCAAAAAAAAAAAAATGTGGCAAGGGAGGGGGAGGGAGGGGGAGAAAGGAAATATAAAAAGAAAGGAAGGAAGAAGGAAGGAAGGAAGGAAGAAAAAAGGAGGGAGGGGGAGGAGAGGTAAGGGAATGGGAAAGGGAAGGGAGAGAATCCCCAAAATAATATAGACGTGAGGACTTTTACTAACAGACCTGGTTACAGATAGAGTAAGCAAACCCCTGTGCTGTTTAGGTTTTGGGAGGTTGGTGTTTTTGATTTTCATCAGTTTGATACAAGTTAAGTTCATCCAGAAGAGGGACGCTTAGCTGAAAAAGTGTCCTCATCAGACCAGCCTGTAGGCAAGCCAGTGGTGTATTTTCTTGATGAATGGTTGATGTGGGAGGAGTCAAGCCCATCATATGTGGTGTTACCCCAGGCAGTTGTTTCTGGGTATATAAGAAAACAAGGTGAGCAAACCAACCCCATAGTTTCTGCTTCAGTTCCTGCCTCTAGGTCGCTGCCTTGAGTTCCTGCCCTGATTTCCCTTCAAGGTGTATTGACAACATTTATAAGGTGAAGTAAACACTTTCCTCCACAAGTTGATTTTGGTCATGATGCCTTTGTCAGAGCAATAGAAATCTAACTAAGGCACCTCCAAAAGAAGCCTTTGAAGAAAAGCAGAATCTTTCCTACTGAAACTGAAAGGGTTAGTTTTGTCAATGTGACACAATCCAGAGTCCCCTGAGAATACAGTCTCAGCGATGGATCACCCAGAGCAGGTTAGTTGGCTACTAGACATGTCTGTGGGAGACGGTCTTAATTGTTAATTATTAATAGGAAAAGCCAGCCCACTGTGTGTGACACCATTCCCTGGGTGTAAACCCTCGTCTACCTAAGAATGGAGACAATTAGCTAAAGCTGGGAAGCATACACACGTCCACTTCTCCTCTCCTCTGGACTGTGGAGGTGACGTGAGTTGCCATTAGACTAGGAAGTATGCATGCATTTACATCTCCCTCCCCAGATTGTGAATGAGATATGACTTGCCATTTCAAGTTGCAGAGTTGCTGGTGGCTTGGTTTTGCTGTGCTAGAGCTAGATTTGTGAGATAAAATAAGATCCTCTCCCCTAAGTTGTTTTTTTTTTTTTTAATCAGAAATGAGAACTAGAATTTCTTCTTCTCTGGTCCTCCGAGGTTTCCTTAAACCACATCATTGCGTCTTTCTTTGGGTTCAATCCCTGACGGTTTATGGTGAGAAGGTGTGCATAGAATAGAGGAGAAAGAGTGTACTGGAGTAAAACTATTTTATGGTTTTCTTTATAGAACACTTTAAATTTTGTTGGATTTGTTTTGGAAATTTACTTGCTGGTTAAGTTTGGATTTGTTCCCAAAAGACACAGTCCCTGTAACAGAAAGCTTGTGTCTCGAACCAAGTTTCTGGGTTTGAGCTTCGGGGAAGTAGTTCATGAGTACATCCAACAGTTGTGTTTAAATTATCTGAAGATTGCAGGTATCATCAGGCAAGGTCTGGGGAGGAAAGAAATGTTCTCTCGCTTAGTGAAAGATCGGAAACTTTCCCATTGCTTAAAAAATATGTTAGTTGCGAAAGTCAGAGCTCAGGCTATGTAAAAATTTGCCAGGTTGAAATCGCCATTGGTGCTGCTTCATTGAAATTCAAGAGATGTCGCAGCCAGGCATGCACATAGACACACACACATACTGCACGCACTGCATGCATCATCACGTGCATGCATTACACACGCACAAACACATACAAACACACACACACATACACACATGAAGCTACTTTAACAGAATGCAAAAAAAAAAGAAAATAGCAATAAGGAAGTTAGAGCATGAATAGATAGGGTTATGTCCTTCTTCATCTGGAGTGTGTGTGTGTGTGTGTGTGTGTGTGTAAAATGCATGCATGTGATGGATGCATGCAGTGTGTGCAGTGTGTGCACACTCGTAGGAGGTGTCTTTACTCTCTGCCTTGTTTTTTGAGACTGAGCCCTCCACTGAGGTTGGAATTTGTCCTTTCAGCTAGGCTGGCTAGCCAGCAAGTTCCTGAGCTCTGCCTGTCTCCACGCTTTGTGCTGGGGTTATAAGACACAGGCCACCATGCCCAGATTGTATGTGAGTGCCAAAAATCTGAACTCAGCAAGCTCTATACGCACGGAGCTGCCTCCTTAGCCTCACCTATCGTACTTCTGAGGCCTGGATCAACCATTTCTACCTTTGGAAGCCTTCACAGATGCGCTCTCGCCATCAGAATCATTTCATCTCTTCTCTGTTCTGCATGCCACACTATTGCAGTGCTTATATTCATCTAACATTTTATTTTATCTAATAATGGCTTCAAAGGTCAAGAGTCATGATGCTGGCAATTCGCATATGCCAGACAGGGGCCATAAAATGTTTCCTTCAAATGAAAAGGTGAAAGTTCTTAACTGATGGGGAAAAAGTGCTGAGGTTGCAAAGTCGACAGTGAGACTGAATTTTCTCCCGGTGAAATTATGAAAAAGAAAAGAGAAAGAAAGTCATGCTAGGTTTGCTGTCACACATCACACTGCAAAGGTTATGGTGGTGACACACGATGAGTTAGTTAATGTGAACAATACATAAGTCATACGCTTCAGTATGAGCGACAGTTGCACACATCCTCAGGGGGTCTTGAAATGCTTTCTCCATAGTTGGAGGCACCCCGTAGCTTCTATTGCAACCACTGAGCTCTTGCCTGTCAGTGTGAAATCAAGGAACAACACAGAGATCAATGGCTGTAGCAGACTAATGAAAAAAATTGAACAAAAGATTTGTTGGTTTTTTTCATAAATAGTAACAAATACTAGATGATGCATTTGGGTTCTCCCTAATCTGAACATTCCACAATGTCTGCATGTATCAAAGCATCACATGGTGCTGCATAAATGCATACTTTTTTCAATATTTTTATGATTTGGTTAAATAGATTTAAATTACAATTTCCCACAACAAGTTACTTAATAAAATGGGATACCGGCTAGATTTGGCTCACGGGTCATGGTTTGCCAATCCCTGCTTTATATTATGGGCGTTTATATATAGGTTATCTCTCACTAATCCTGTGAACTCCCCAACAGGAAACCTCATTCATCTTTGAATCCTCTACAACCTCATACATGGTGAGACTGCATAGCCGTTTCCAAAGATACACACGTGCAGAAGTTGCCAGAGAGCATTGTCATGTCTTGCTGAATTCCAAGTTGACAGCTACTGTACTTCTGCCATGGGTGGTCGGTCTAGGATCCATCCAGTCAAAGAAGGAAGTCAGTTTCTCCTCCTTTGATCTCCAGATGAGAGGCGCTGATCTCTGCCACACCTGTATTAACTCCACACTCCTGATCGGTGTCAGCATTGAGATCAGCAGGCATGTGTTTTATGGGTTTCGCCCTTTTCACAGACCCCTGTTTGAGTCCTGGACAGTGTGTACACTTGTGCCCACCTCTAGACCTCTGGGGCTTCTTTCTTTGTGATTCCTCATCGGGTGACTAACGCATAGCTAAATTAGAAGGCAAAAGTCCGCTTGAAATGCCACCTCCCGTCTCCAGTTCCCGGTACTTTTTGCCTCTATTTTATCTTTTGGCATCCAAGGAAAGAATATTCATTATGCAAAAAAAAAAAAAACCAGAGTGTGGACTGAGATCAGATTATTTTTGTTAAACAATCAATAATATGCTAATTTTTATTTGCTGTGAAAATGGATCTACAAAGAAATCTGTTTTGTCCTTGTCATTTCTCTAAGCTCTAATTCAGCTGACATTTCAATTTTCATGATAATATGCAGACACACACCACCCTGAGAGTGCTGTCCCTGTGTATACCTCTTCTTGAATATTTTCATGACACATTTTTTTTCTTTTATGTTTATCAGTGTTATTCCCACATGTATGTATGTGCACTGTGTGTGCCCGGTGCTCTCAGAGGCCAGAAGAGATGGTTGGATTCCCTGGAGTTAGAGACAGTTGTGTTAGAGATGCCCTGTTGGAGCTGAAAATTGAACCCAGGTGCTCTGTAAGAGCAGCAAGTGCTCTAAGCTTCTGAGCCATTTCTCCCGCCATATGTTTCATAAGAATCTGAGTTTGGGATTGGAGAGAGAGTTCAGTGGCTAAGAGAACTAGTTGCTCTTCCAGAGGACTTGGGTTCAGTTTCCAGCAACCTCATGGCAGATCACAACCATCTGTAACTCCAGGCCTAAAGGATCGGATGCCACCTTCTTGCTTCTGTGGGCACCAGGCACATACATGGTGCACGGGCATACATAAAATGTGAAATACACATATACATAATTTTTCCCTAACAAAAGAATCAGAGTTCCTTTTTTCTTTAGCTCCTGCCATTTGCCATTTAGGTAATTAGCAATTGGGCAGTCATAGTACTGGCTCCAGAATTGTAGGAATCCACACACAGCGCAGAATAACCACATCTAAGCTCAGCTCTGTAGACATTGTACTAGGTATCAGTAAGGCCAGCTTGGTGCTCTATCAAAGATCCTCATGGCTACCAGGATCCTACACAGTTCCTCCAGCTAGTCCTCTGTTGTTCTCTTTCGTCTTCTTTCATTAATTCTCATGTTACTATCCTCTGAAAAACACCATCTAACTTCACTCACAGGGCCCAGAGGACCCAGCAACCCAGTAAAAATTTCCCTTTTTCCTCTGTCACATCCTCTACTTGCCATGTGCTAGAACTGACCACACACACACACACACACACACACACTCATTCTCTCTCTCTCTCTCTCTCTCTCTCTCTCTCTCTCTCTCCCCCCTTCAGCATAATCCCATCTAAACCTCTCAACAAAACTTTCTCAATTGACCTGAAGAATAGATATCAGAGTGGAACTAGTTCTTGATTAGATTCTTATTACAGGAAGGAAGAACCACTCTCCATTACAACCATTCTGTCCTTATTCCTCTCAATGAAATATGATCCTTTCTCTGGATTTTCATATTTTGTCAGATTTCCTGTGTTAAAGAAACAAACTCTCATCCCTGGTACCCAGGCTAAAACATTCTGAAACTTGCTACCCAGCTCATTGAAGCTGCCAGTGGAGACCATCTTCTTCTGCCTCCTGAAGGGTTCTTTGCCCACCCCTCTCCAAGAACAGAGCAAGAAAACAACAAAAGTCACAAATGGGAGGCTCTTGGGTGTCAGTTTGGATTAACAACCTTTAAACAGGAACAAATCTTAAACCGATTGCCGTGTGGAGTTTGACAATCAGAACAGAATAGGTCTGAATTCTCAGAAGCAGGAACCATTGAGCTCTGAGAAGTAGTACAGCCCCTACGTTCCCAGAGGGCTTCCAGGTACCCTGCAGAGCACGGCTTCTTCACGTCATCTGTGGGAATAGCTGGATCAGCAGGACTCCTGACTCCAAGCAGGCTGTGAAGATCCTAGCCCCAAGTCTCTGCAGCAGCGGCTCTTGTGAGCTGAAAGCCCCTTCTGGAAGAATTCCCTTGCATAGCTCAGCCAATTACAGAGTCTTGGAGGCTGAAGCAGGGGTCAACTAGATCCTGGGAGCTGGTTTGAGCGATCTCCCTGCCCAAGGCAGAAGCATCAGGTGCAGGGAGCCTCCAACAAGCCTTCTCCAGCAGATCTTGAAGGCAGTCTTCTTAAATGACAAGCTCCTAGGAGCCGCCCTGAAGCCTCCCTTCTCCCTCTCCCCTGCTCCGGCAGCCATACTGGCTGCTGAAGCCCTGTATTTATACCCTGACTTTACCGAGGTATCAGGGCACCAGCTGGGTCCCTACTGGCTGATTGCGGGTATGAAAATAAGGTGGGGGAAAAAGGATTAGTCAAGGAAAATCTTTCAGACCTGGTGGGGAAAGGAAAGAACCCTGAGCAAGCCAAAAGTTGGCAGCAGTTCACAGTGAGGCTCTCGGGTTTCTGTCTCTGCAGGGAAATGCATCCATTTCTGTCTGCTCCTGGTTGCTAGGCAGGCTGTGCCCTGCCGCTTCACTCAGCAAGGATTTTTGGTGTGATCATTGCATTCTTGTTTCTTTTGTTTTTATTTTGTTTCGTTTCGTTTTGTTTTTCCTGTGGGTGCTATTCCTGCATTAATAGTCATTTGCAACCTACTCTCTGCAGCTCCTTGGCCTCTCAGGCTCAAGCCTGCCAACTGTCGGAAAGCTTCAGATGGGGCTGGAGCAGAGGCCACCTACCCCTCCACCCCCCACATCATGATGTTTCTTCCCTTTCTGACCTTGGATTGTCTTCTCACCAGAGGTCAGCTTGTGTCCTCCAGCCATTTGCCCAAGTCCTAGCCTAGCTTTCCTCACTTCCTCTTGTTGCCCTGCCACCTCCCTGAGATTAGTCAAGGCCCTGGGAGGGTGAAACACCTTTCAAAGACTACAGTCCCTGACTAACCCTTGCCACTTTCGTGTAGCTCAAATTTTCCATCCCACACGCCCCTGGGTCGCTACCCATCATGCCTTATCCAGGTGTTCCTCAAGCTAAATTCTCCTCCCAGCAGGAGGTCCTTTGAGAGCTACGTAGAAATGTGTTGAAGGATATGGTAGGGAGGGCCTTGGACCTTCCCCAAAGCAATGTGCCTTACCCTCTCTGAGGAGTGGATGGGGGGTGGGGGGTGGGTAGGTGGAGGGGATGGGAGGAGGGGAGGGAGTGGGAACTGGGATTGGTATGTAAAATAGAAAAACATGGTTTGTTTTCTTTTTGAAAAAATAAAGCAAATTAACAAAAAAATAAACTTCTGAGATCAAAGAAGAAGAAAGAAATGTGTTGAAGAAAAGTATGAGAGAATAGCAATCTCAGCATCAACCATTATAGTCCATTGTTCAGCAGCCAATAGGCTTATCCTCCCTGCCCAAGGATCTAGAAAGAAAAGGACCAATGGGGAACATATTTTCCCCAAGTATAGTTCTTATCATTAGCTAGTGTGTATAGCACAGATTTTCATATAATATATATATATAACATATAATATATATTGTCTTGCTTTTTTTATATCCCCTTTTATTAGAATCCTAGGATCCTAACTTCATGAAAAGACCAACTTGGTTTTTCTTTTTTAATTTGCTGATTTTCCTAGTTGAGACAAATATCCAACAAGTAGATGATACATGATAGATTTGGCAGATGAACGAAAACTTGAACAAATGAATGAAATCTAATTTCCTATAAGTTCATGGATGCCCAGTTGAGGTGTTTTTCCCCCCAAGCAAGAGAAACCACTTCTGAGTTGATTAAGGAGGGCAGGGCTCATTTGGAAGGTGTAGTAAGCCTTCATAATGGCCACAGGTAAAGTGAGCATGCTTGGGGAACAGAAAAGTAGATGGATAAGCACAGTCTGGCCAGGTTGGAAATGAGGGGAACCACACCTGTTCAGTCCTCTAAGACAGGGAAGAGTGATATCAGACCGTAGACCCTTAGAAAGGAGCCTCGTCCTCACAGAATTTGTTAAGACAGAGAAATTAATCCTGAGCAACCGAACAGCTAATTCTGCAATTAGCTTGGCTTTAGCAATTCCCATTCCCTCGCCAGCTCTTAAACAGCTTTCCCTTCTAGAAGAGAATTTTAATGTATTTTCCTCTGCAACTGCATGCTTAGATAAGCAAAACCAAATTGTATTAGAAACTTATTAAGCACACTGTAGAATGATGTTTTAAATAAGGTTTCAATAAACTTCAGAAGTCAGTACTATAAAGACTTGAGATATATTGAGTCATTCAAAAGCATTCGTACTTGAAGCTTTCTCCAGGGCCAATCACAGCTCTGGGATCCATTGATTTATAAGCTTGGCCATTGTGGCTTAGCCACTTCATCTTATAATCAACATCAGTCACCAATTTGTATTACAACATTTTGCAGGCTGAGCAAATATATATATATATTCTCTCTTGAGGACAAATTAGGCACCCCCAAGTGACTCTTGCAAATAAATACTGTGGGCCATAACCCCCTGTACTACAGCTGACTCATAGAGATTCATTCTGTAAGTGCCATGGGCACTAAAGACAATTTTATAATATATATAAGAAAATAAAAGAAATATCCGAAGCAATACATAGAGCATAATGGCTATCTGGTGACTGAGTAAAGATCTTAATGGCTCAATGACAACATGTACTTTTCTTTATGCTTCCAATGGTTGTCATCAAAGATATTAAGTGTGTGCAAATATCCTTCAAGACAGACCATAACTCACCATTAAGATGATGCAAGGCCCTATTAGGCTGACAGGCAGACTGTCCCACTGGTTCAAGGCGTTCATCCCTGAGCTTGCATTCAGGAGTGAGAACGTAATGCCCCAGCCGAAGACACTGTGCAGGGTGGCTAATTGCCAGATAAACCACCCATAAATCAGCTGACCCATTAATATGTAATGGGGCTCAATTTACTGTTAATTCAGATACTCCCAGAAAACCCAAGGAGCTCTTTAAAGGTAACTGCAGTGATAATTCCCCTTTATGGAAGTCAAATAAAATTACCATCCAAGCCTGGAGTTGTGTCCTGTAGAAATAGTAGTAATAATAAATTATTTAAGTATTTTTCAGCACAGAGGAAAGGATTTTGGAGTCCTAGGTTTATGACTCCATTTTGGCTATCAACAGGCTACCACAGCCCATTGTCTCTGTTTCCTTGTGTTTCTGTTGGTAAAACAGGAAGGCCCAAAGTGTCCCTTGAGCCATATATATGTACAAAATTAATCACGATTAACTGTAAAAGCAGAACAGCATACTTCCGTCAGCGATATCTACATGTATAAAGGACACACTTTATTCTTTTTTCAACAAGATAGAGATAACACCATGTTCACTGAGGACTCTAAGAGATCCTGATCAAATGTGGAGCAGGGTAATGTTCTCCTCTAATCTGGAAGTGTTTCCTCTTTCTTCCTCCCACTGTCTAAAAGAGATGATGAAATGAAATCTCTTCCCAAGGACTGACACTTCCCAAGCCATTAGGAACTGTTGTGACTCAGTCACTGGAAAGAATGCTTGTGTTTCCCTGGCATCTCTTTCTTGTCTCGCATTCCTGGGATCTTATCTCAAGCAAAGGGATTCAATGTCAACACTGTAATGCATCTCCACTTCCCTCACTGGGCTGTTGGAAGGGGCAAATGAGATGATGTATGTCATAGCACTCCGCAGAACAATAAAACCCTGCACACACACGCTGGACATGTGTAGGAAATTATTAATACAATTTAGGAATAACAATATTAAACTCTTAAATGCTCCATAAAAATAGTCCTTCGTGGTCTATTAATCCAAGCCCTGTCTGCAGCCTGGTATTTATACATTCAGCATCTCCTCTGTGAGCTATTCTGGACCAAATGCACAAATTTAAAAATATAATAACTTTCAAATTACAAATTATTTTTCTGAATGCTGCTATGGCTATTAGAATGGGTAGGCATATCGAAACAACCACAAAAGCTTGTGAACAGGCAGGCTTAGCAGTGTTATACAATGTATTGGTCTTCAAAGGGCCAAGCAAATGCATAGAACAGGTTGATATGCCAGACTCTGTTTCCCTCTAACAAGTCCAGCAGAATTCCCACCACCCATTTCTTCATTCCTCACACTTGAATGTTAAAAAATGGCGGCACTTCCCCTTATCAATATGAACCACATGGATAGACTTGGTTCCTAAAAAGAAAACGGGATTCCAGTAATATGCATTCCTAACACACTAACTGCAAGGACTTCTGTTGGCTTTGTTGTTTCTTTCATACATAGGTTTTTCAAAATGAATATATTTAGTTTTTTCTCAGTTCTTCAATACTTGAAATTCATTTTTCTTTAAAAAAAAAAGGACCAGAACCTTCTCTTCAAGTTAATAGCTATCTTATGTTGTACATAATTTTTCTTAAGTTCAAAATTCTCAACATCTAAGCATATAAAATAATAACAGATGAATTGGTGTTATAACTTTAAAAACTCATTTATCTTCATCTTCAAGATGTGAAAAATGTATTCTAACTACCTCTGAAACCAGTCAAGCTAGCATCGCAAATGGGAGACCATCTATAGTTACAAGACAGCTCCTACTGTGAGTTCCTGGAGATGGAGGCTTTAGCCAGCTGGGAAGTTTGATCTGTCACAAATCCAAGTGAGGAATGAAATGCCTCAGCCTCAGGGAAGAATCACCAGAGGAGACTGGCCCTCCAAGGACCCAGCTTTAGCATGTGCTGGGTCTCCTTGTGTTCACCAACACCCAAGCTCTACCTGTGAACACAAAAGCTGAGGGAGGGGCTGGAAAGATAACCCTGAGGTGAAGAGCGCTGGCTGCACTTCCAGAGACCCAGGGGTCAGTTTCCAGCACCCACTTGGCAGCTCACAATTGTCTCTAAAATTCCAATCCACCCAAAACCCTCTTCTGGCCTCTATGGGCAGTGCATGCATGTTGTGCATACATTCAGGCAAACACTCATTCACATAAGAAGAAGTAAATAAAAACTCAAAAAAAAAGTACTTTTTTTTTAAAGCTGAAGAAGGCTTAGCAGACTGACAGGAACACAGATGTTGGCAAGCCCTGCCCCCATCACCCCATTAATGGTTTTGTTCCACAGGTGTTGTAATATAAATCACAGAACTGAGTCAAGGAAGTTCCCCAGTGACTTCAAAGTTGGATAATGAGCATAAAAACAGAGGCGTAAGGAACATATTCAGTGTTCTACTGTACGATGAGGTGCGTATAGTTATTTTGATGTTACCAGGAATCGAACCTAGGACTTTGTGTATGTTAGTCAAATGTTCTACCACACTGTTAGAGCCCTCAACATACTATAATTAGGGTATTTTCATATACACTTTGTTTCTGTTGTTAAAACCTTGTATACACTAAACCTAGTGTATATGTTGACTATTTTCATAGCTGAGTCATGAAAAAGTGTGGCTGTGATATTGTAAAATTGATTAGACCCAGTATGTATAATGAAAACACTAATATTTTTAATGTTAGCACAAATACTGATAGGTAGCTTTGTTTGTTTGTTTGTTTGTTTGAACAAAATATATTTTAAATTAACAAAGGAGAATTTTCACTTTCAATGCAAAAGTCCATAGCACAGTCATTTTTACAATTATCAACAGTGTTACAGTGTTTAATCCTAGATGTGCTTAGTATTCAGAAACATGGAGTGGAGAGTTTGGGGCATTTGGGTTTTATCTGTTTGTGTTTATCGTATTTAAGTTGTAGTGACAGGAGTTTAACCCAGGGCCTTATACTTGTTAGGTAAACACTACCCCAATCCAGAATTTGGAAATATAAAAAAAGTTATAGCTCCAAGTCTGAAGAATAATAAGATAGATAATCAAATCTATTACACCAATTTGGGGCTTTTTTAAAAAAAAGCATGATGACGGAGGGACTATAGAAATGGCTCAGTGGTTAAAAGCACTGTCTGCTCTTCCAGAAGTCCCGAGTTCAATTCCCAGCAACCACGTGTTGGTTCACAATAATCTATAGTAAGATCTGATGCCCTCTTCTGTCATAAAGGTGTACATGCAGATAGAACACTCATATAGATAGATAAAGTATGGTGAGGGGGCTGGAAAGATGGCTCAGCTCAGCAGTTAAGAGTATTGGTTGTTCTTCCAAAGGTCCTGGATTCAGGTTGCAGCACTCACATGTTAGCCAACAACCATCTAGAACTGCAGTTCCGGGGGTTCTGAATCCCTCTTCTGGCCTCCAAGGGCATCAGGCACACACGTGATACACGAACATACGTGCAGGCAAAATATTCATACACATAAAATAAAATCTTTAATTAAGTATGATGATTAAGTGACTGGTCTACATTTCTTCCTTACTCATAAAATTCCTGTTGAAAGCAACTTTAGGAATGCAGTTACTAAAATATTTTCAGCAATCCAGAACTGAAGCCAGGCATGGTGGTGCAAACCTGGATTCCCAGCACTCAGGGCATAGAGCAGGAAGATCAGAACTTCAAAGTTATCCTCAACTTTGTAGCAAGTTTTAGGCCAACTGGGCTATATAAAACCCAGCCCCCTAAAAATTTAAAATAAAAATAAATAATGCCAAATTGGTTGAATGTCATACTAGTAGTTACTGATTTCAATATAACAATAAATAACATAAAAGTATATTAACATAGCATACATTGTATATATTTACATCCTTGATATTTAGCTAACAGAATTGTGCATTGTGGAAAATATACATTTTATATTTACATGAAACTCACATATACATGTGCCATATACACATCTATGCATATACAAGTACACATAAGAATATGTGTTTACATACGCATTCTCCTATTATTTTATGGATAATACAACTAACAATAGCTAAGAAAAATTGATTCCAATCCAGACCTTTCTGAACATGAAGGGTTTACTGGCTCAACTTTATTTCCAATAATTACTAAAAAACAAACCAAAACAATTAACAGAAAATACTCCAATAAGCAAATAAAAGTACAATAGCAAAAATGATCAATTTAAATTGTGTAATAATGTCTTTTCCCCAAGAAACTGGAGGCATTTTATAGACATCAATTTTCCTGAGAGAAAACACAGGCTGCATCTCTTCTGCCAATGATTCTTGGCTGTTGATGCAATGCTGGGCCATTATCTGAAATGTGGGGAACTTTATATAACCACAAGGAAGAGGCTGAATCAATAATGTTGCTTAGAAGGGACATGGCACTTCTCATTTTCACAGTGCTCTACAGATACTGATGAATTAATCCTCCCAGGGTCCTGTGAGACTGGGCCGGAGTCACAGTCTGTAACCTAGGGAAGGGAAGAGACAACGCCAATCCGCTGCCCTCAGCAGTTGGGGAGCGAGGGTCAGGGCAGGACTGAGGCTAGGACTGGACTTCTGGAGTGAGCTGTGCATCACACCCAGATCACACAAAGCCTCGGCCTTGCCCTGTCTTCAGAAAACAGTGGTCTTGGATCTCAGGCGCCCCACTGTCTGAGACAGCATAGAGAATGTGTTTTCAAGTCGAATATCTATCAATCAACACATATCGATTTTCTTTTAATTCTCTCCACAGAGCGTTCTTGCTTCTGAAGAGCCTGTGTGGTTTGAAAAATGTATCACCTATTTGTCAGCATGTATAATTCATGAAGGCCCTTTCATTCAAGGTCTGTAGTCCAAAGCCAGCAATGTGTGCGTTATTAACATGTTATTAGATAGAGCCTATTGAGACCCGTAGACGTCCAGCCTCTTACACAAAGGCAAGAGAGACGCTACATAAATTTTCACTTGCGTGATTGGGCTTAGAGGGTTCTGATTTTAACACCACCCCACGAATCCATCCCACAGAACCCCTGACGAGAAACGAGTCTGCTCTAGATGGGTCTCTCTTAGAATGTGTGGTTCCTTCCTATGTGCGATGCCTGTCAGTACTAACATACTCAGCAGGAACCCTTGGGGATCGAATAATCTACTTTATAAGTAACCAACTTAAAAACAGCCAGTAGTACTTAATTCATGAGGCAACATGTCCTTCACATTATGTCTCGTTAATGCAAGCAATGCTGCATTTCAGTGTGTCCAAAGACACGAGGCAGGGATTTCTATTACTCTAGTAAGGTAATTCTTTTTATAACTGTCTTTGTTTTACATACAGCAAAAGTAGAAGGATCATTGTCACCACTCCTAACAGGTGACACCTAGGTGTATCCGTGCGGTGAGCTGCTTCTCTTAAATCCCCACAACTCTAATTTCAGGCTCTTGAGAGATCATAAACATGCATTGTTCGTATGTCCTTGGAAGCAACCTAAAACTAGGGATCCAGCAGGCAGTAAGAACAGCAATGCAGATCAGGTGATTCAAGGCAGGCTGCCTCGGGGAAGTACCTAGAGCAGGGAGCCCAAGGGAAATGGGGCTTCCGCTAGCTTGATCTCACACAGGTCTTGTGCATGGAGCCGCAGCCACTGTGAGCTCCTGCATGTAACGGTATTGTGGAGAGCCAGGTAGGCAGCAGGCAGAGACCTAAGATGAACCCCATGAGAGGCAACAGGGAGTGGCCTAACAGGAAGGCCAGCCTGCTGAGGAAGGAGCCTGGGACTGAATGCTACAGAGCTGCTGGCCACAGTGAGGCCTGGGCTTCAGAAGATAGCATGAGGCCAGTGGAGGCTTTTAAGTATGGGGACAGGCCAGAGCAAGAGAGGAGCCCTGGGAATAGCAAAACAAATCATTATAAACAAAAAAAGCCCTGAGAGTCTGGCTTCTTCTCAAAATCTATCTTGAATCGGAATTGAAGGTGGTTTTTGCAGTTAAAAAGAAAGGTAACCTTCTCAAAAGCTCACGGAAAGAACTCAGTAGCCTACTGTAATGGTACAGTGTCTCTCTGAGGTCACAGGTGGAGCAGGGGAGAGTCAAAGAGGATGAAGCTGATCAGTGAATGGATTAAATATTCCCCACACATCAAACATATGAAGAAACCCATTGCAAACACCCTCATGCCCACCACCAAAGTTTAGCCAACATTCATACTCTGCCATATTTCTTTCTCTCTTTTACTTGCTCAGTTCTTTTAAGAAATAAAACATTATAGACAGACATTGACCCTGCTCTGTTTTTTGCCTCTTTCTCAAGAGGCAAACATCTCCAAATTCCTATTATACATCACGGACATTTATTGTGTGTTTGCATCATATGTGTGGTCTTGTATGTTTGTATAATTTTCTTACTGTTTCATCTTGTAGGTGTGCTATGGCCCTGTCATATCCAGAAAATTCTGGTTCACAGAAGTCATCAACTGCCTCTGACTCTTTTATCTTTCTGCTCCCTCATCAATGTTGGTCCCAGAGCCTTTGGTGGAGGGATGTGGTGCATGTGCCCCATTTAGGGATGAGTGTTGCACAATGTCTTATTCTCTACATGTGGGGACATTCTTTTAGGCCCTTTGTGAATATTGTATGCTGATAACACTGGTAGATATTAGCATCTTCCCCCCATTTTTCTCTGATTAGAAACAACACTGCCAAGAACATCCTGATGTTTATCTCCTAATACGCATGTGTAAGAGACACGTATGTAAGCTTTTAAGACACTGGAGAAACACCACCTATTAAAATGAATCCACAGTCTATTTGCTCACCATAAAAATAGTACAATGACGTGTCCGGGTTTCAGAGAATAGTTTGAAACTGCTGTTTCATTTTCAAGATACGATTTAGATGATATAAAATCATCTAGATGGAGATAAAGAGTACACAGAAGTCGCCAGAACTTGAAGTTCTGGTTTCGGTGGCTGAGACTCCGCATGCTCTCATCTAAGCTTTAAGTCTGCTTGAAAGAGTTGAGTGCATCTAATTTAAGATATATGTCAAGGAGACTTAAATAGAAAAGGAAATGAGGATAGATGTACTGAGGGAGGCAAAGAAAAAAAACCCACCTTGACAGGTTCGGGTGTATATTTCATGAAACAAGTTTCAAAACCCCAGGGGCATCCAGCATCACTTATACAACATAAGCTGCAGATGGCGGAGCTCTTCACAGTCTGATTTTTTTTCTGTCCTCAAACTATTTCAGGCCAGGCTTTGAGTCTGGTTTCCATTCACCCAGCACTGCTACTTCCTTCACTGTTGCTCAGTGACGATACCCAAACAGCCACCTTGTCAGAACTTGTCCTTTGGCTAAGTGAAGAGAGAGTGGAGATCCCCAAACTGGACAGCAGGCCCCTGTGAGAGAAAGGTTCCACGGGAAGAAATGATATGCAGAATGTATCCTTCCCAAGCCAATGAAGGGCAGAGGCCTTACATCTCACCTGCCATGGAATCCAAGAATAATCCTTTGTAACATCTGGAAGACCCTGTGAATTGAGCTGAGGTTTCTGTCACTCCTGTGGCTCAGAAACACAACCCATGTATGTGGGTCCATAAAAAAATGGCTCTCTTTGATTTACAGGGAACTGTAGGTATCTCCTTCAAACTATTTAAGTTTGTTTTGCATGGGGGTGAAAAGCCCATTGAAGCGTTATATTCAAGCTCACACAATAAACTGTGAGCATACAAAGTCTCTAAAGTCTTTATTTTGTGTTCTTTGCCCTGCATTTACACATAATAAAACATATGGTGACAAATTAGAATGTTTATTTCCCATGGCTAGGCCTATAACTCAGTGACAGAGCATTTGCCTACCATCCATACACAAAACCCAGAGTTCTATCCCTGCCACATAAAAACCACTTCTTGTTATACTTGTCATTCATTTTAAAAGTCGCCAGTAGGCATGGCGACTCAGTCCTGTAACCCTAGCATTTCAGATGCTAAGAAAGGATGATCTCCACCGCAAATTCAAAATCACTCTTGACTACACAGTGAGACCATATGTGTGTGTTCATATAGATAAAGATGTAGATTAAATATAGATCTGGATATAGATGTATGGTTCGGCCAATGCAGATCTTCAACATCCACATAGAAAGATGGACACAGCACACATATACTTCTAATCCCAGTTCTGGAGAGACAGAGATGGGGAACTCTAGGGCCAAACTGGCTAGCAGACTGGCTGAGTCGGTGAGCTGAGAGTCAGGGAGAAACCCTGATTCAAAAAACTAATGTGAAAAGCAATAGAAAAAGACATCAGACATTGGCTCTTGCCATACACACACATGGATACATAAGTACACACACACACACGTCTACACACAACTTTCCAGCAACAATACTTTATATCTTCCGCTATGGGACCAGATACAGAACACACAATATTTGCTGTGGACCGGTGTGAAGCAGTATTCTGGAAAGTTTTCCTAAGGCCAGTAAAGAACTGAAGGAGTCCTGCATCTTTTTTTTTTCTTTTCTGCTTCTGTTTAAAAAGCCAACATTCCTCTGCTTCATGGGTGTTCTTCATTCGAGGTGTAGTGTTGACAAGATGTATAATGTTTTAGTTACTTACAGGTTTGGGGGGAGGGAATGCATAAACATTAAAAATTTGAAACAGCAGCAGAGTGGTGAACTTAATTTTTCTTTATTGTGGGTGGTTTTAAAACATTTTCCCTGTGTAATTATTGTGAACACCTTGCTTTATGATCACTGTAACATTGGGAGGAGGGGGACAGGGAGGAAAGTAATAGTCCATGTGTCCCTGGCATTTGTTCAGAGCAGTGTGCAGAATGTAATGCTCTTTTTTAAAGAAACATTTTGTGATTTTTAAAATAAATTTAGTGAATCTAAAAAAAAATATTTTAGAACACTTTGTTATTCTAACAAGACCCAGTAAAAGCTGACTGATACGTTTGACAGCAAATGTCAATAACAACAAAGATATTTAACCAGTCATCATTAAACTGCTCTTAAAATTCTGAACAAAGAGATCAACCTCACTGACTAATCTTTTTCTTTGATGCATTTGCCTCCACACTGCACAGAACTTCTTTCCCAGGAAGCTGATGAAGAGTTCACTGTGGCATCAGCTGCTTTCCCTTAATGTTCTCAGGAGCACACATTTCATGCAAAGCGAGTATGAAGTGAAGGCATTTTGTGTCCACATCAATGTCCCCATTCCAGTTGCTACTTGGAAAGGAAGGCGAAGAACTGAAACAACAAAGAATCCCAGCACCCAAAATTGGAGTAAAATCTCAAACTGCTTTTCCTTTTCTAAATGCTACTATTTGCCTATTTAGTTATCTGTTTGTTTATTAAAAGGTGTTAGGGATCAAAGCCAGGGCCTGGTACCTACTAGCCAGATGTCCTACCACTGAGCTACATCCTCAGTTCAAGCTACTTCTCTTCATGCTAATCTCTGATGGTAGTCACCAACAGCCACAGCCACAGAGGCCACCTGGTCATCATCTAAATGTGTTGTAGGAGGCCGTTTGTTCCCAGCTGCCCAGATCTGAAATAACTACACAGAAACTGTAGTAATTAAATCACTGCTTGGCCCATTAACTCTAGCTTCTCTTACTTACATCTTAATTTAACCTATTTCTAGTAATCTGTGTATTTCTGTGGCTTACTGGAGTTCCATCTGGCTCAATTGGGGCTACGTGGCTTCTCTCTGTGACAAATGAATCCAGCAGTAAAGCCCATTACACTGTATGGGAGAAACAGTGTGGCCCTCAACAGAGCAAGCCACAAGACTTTGTTCCCTGCAGGCATATCTACATGTTTGACACTGCAACATGACATTGTTATCTACAACGGTCCTGCCAAAAACCACACAACCAAGTTACAAAAACAAACAAAAAAAAAACACATTCCAATAAAATCTCATATTGTTTTTAAGTAGTTTACATTTTGGGTCGGTCCACATTTGTAGCTATCCTGGGGTACACACAGCCCATGAGCCACAGGTTAGACCCTATCATTAGACAAGGAGAAAGCAGGTGGCAATTGTTGAGTGTCTACATGTGCAAGATATTGCAAGAACACAGATGAGGTTACTGACTTCATTTAATGTGTAATTTGGTTGGGAAAAGAGATGAAAATCAATCAAAATATAAATAAGCAGATTTCTGTGGGAAATGTGGAAAGTAAATAAGTTGAGAACGTCAAAAACTGCAGTACAGATTGTCTCTGAGATAGCTAGAAGCCCCCGTGGTACATGACATTTTAGTTGAAATCCTAAGGATAAGACAGATTCAGCCATGAAGAGAGAGAACTGAGAATGTGTATTTGAAGAAGGGGGAAGGGGTTGTACAAAAGAGCATGACATATTCCTGGAGCAGACTGGCTTTCAAAGAAATGGGCTTGTGACTTGAGTCCTAGGAACAACTCCGGATCAGAATATTTCAGACTGAATCAAAGTCAGAGGAGAAGAACTGCTGAGAAACAAGGTTTCTAATGTGCTGGGGAGGGGTGGTAAGAAAGAGGCATGTTTTTCCTAGAAACTGATTCCCTCCGATGACAGTACAGCCTTGCTGACGCTGGGCTGAGTTTAAGCAAACTACACACAAACACACACACACACACACAGACATACATACACAGCACATGCACACACAGAAGATTTTTGTGGGAGAGGAAATTAGGAGCTCGGGGCTGGCCATTGGGTGGCGACATCTCTGAAGTCCCCAGGTGGTTCTGCGCAGCCAGTTTGTTATGAGTCCAAAGGAAAGAACAGAGAGCTATTGACAGGAATTAGGGGATCACACAGATGGTGTGAAGAATATGTATCCTGTTTACAAAGGATTCTCTGAGAGTCACACTCTCTCAAGGAAACTTACGATAAGGAAACTTACATCAGAGGACCGCGGTGGTCTCTCTCCGGACAGTGAGTGAGGTGTGGGCTTATGCAGAGGAGTGGTGTCACCAAGGCCGTCACTGCTGCTGATGGATGGACACGCGACAGCCCAGGAACATATCTCCAATCTCTTACTCCACGTCCTAATACATACAGTTTCTTATAGCATGCAAGCTGAAAGGCACAGTCCTCCATGGCAAACAAACAAAGCAAGCATGGCAGTAAAGAGCACCTTGGGGTTAAAGGATATATTCCACGATCGCAATAAACCTCTGTGGAGGAGACGGAAATATCTCACTCAGGAGATTTCATTACTTTTCCAGCAAACGAATCAGCCAGAAATTCAATTTCACAATGAGAAGAGCAAGTATAGAGGACTCCAACCCTTCATAGGAGTACAGCCCACCTGGCTAGCTCCTTCCTGGCTCGGTGATAACTACTTAGAAATCTTTTTCAACCTTCCCCCGGCTGCTGGAGGAAAGGATGAGGAGAAGTAAGTGCTTTTCAGTCCCAAAACACTTGTACCAGCAGCCTTCCTTCCCCCTTGAGATTCCTCATCAAATACTATTTCCCATTAAGTTCCCTAGCCTCCCATATTGACTATAGTGTTAGCCAAGGTTGGCTCGGGATGCCCCAGGCTATCTATGATGCTTTTCCCTCCTCACAATGCCCTGAACAATGTCACCTTGACAGTGAGTACACACCTAGAAAGAAGGAAGACTTGGAGCTAGCTAGGCCCTGGGACTCCACTGTTAGAGGCCACATTTGGGACCTTGACATCACAAACAACACACAGGCATGGAAGAAGAGATACAGGGTGAACTGACATTGTAAGAGCAGTCACTGGTGTTGGCTGGGTTTGCTGCATCGCATCTTTTGCCAAAATATTCCCTGTTACATTTTCAGGTAATTGCCTCTCTCTCTTTGTCTGTGTGTCTCTGTCTTTCTGTGTCTCTCTGTCTTTGTCTGTGTGTCTCCATCTCTGTCTGTCTGTCTGTCTGTCTGTCTGTCTGTCTGTCTGTCTCTCTCTCTCTCTCTGCATAGGATTTGAGTATAGTCATTTCTCCCTTGGGTCTTATTGGTGGAGCATATAACAAAAGCCTTGGCAACCAATGCAAATATCCCCCTGGCCAAGTAGTTTTTCCAGGACAGACACAAAGCCTGGGAAATGATATTAAAACTAACAGGGACCATCCCAGGACTTTCGGAGACAGTTTTCTCACTGGATTTTCACATGAGTAGGTGGAAGAGTTCAGTCGATAGCACAGAAAGGGGAAGCAGAATGCATATTGGCATGGAGAAGACATGGAGAAAGTGGAGCAAGAAATGGGCAAAGCTAAGGCAGTTCTGGGGGCACTGCGTGGGCTCCTGCTGCAGGCCTTACCTAGAGCCAGCCCCACCAGGACACATGGATTATAAGAGTCAATAAATTATTAGTTTCTTGGTCACCTCTGACATGCGTTTTCCTCACCAGCAAGGAAGTCATTTGTCAATCGACAAACAAGAGAAGGGGCTGGATCCCAGCGTGCTCAGCTGTGGTGTGTGGTGATTGAAGGTTTCAGCAGTGTTCACATTATAGCTCGACACCCTGGAGGTCACCAGAGGATTTGGCAAGATCTGTGACTGCACAGTGGCGACTTGGAAACAAGATTCTCTGATACTGCGGTGTGCTCTCCATGCCTTCTAATCCATCACATGGACTAAGGGAGCACCCTGGACAGAGAGCCAGAGGTCTTCACTCCGGGTACAGCTCAGCCATTGACTAGCTGTATACATTGGGTAAATCACTTGCTTAACTTAGGCAGTTTGCCAGCGTCTGTATCTGGCAAGTGATTCCTGCTGTCTGGTGCCCAGGAAACCATCCCACTATAAACATCCCAGTATTCACTATTTCTAGCAATTTACGCTGCTCAGACACTGAGCATCCACCCAGGTCTTCCCAGTGTGTGCTGGCATTCTGCTGAAATACATCCTCTTCGGCTCGATGTGATCCTATAGTGATCATTTGACCAAAGGCTCCATCGCTGTGTGTGTAGCTTGTCCAAAGCTGTGGTGTACAGCCCTTGTCTCCGGCTCCCAGGCTGAGTCTCTGTAGCTGACAGTTTCGCCACGTATCCTTCATTCTGAAGCGCCCTGCTGTGCTCGTGTTCATCACCATATCCGCTACCAACTGAAGACAAGAGTGGTGTCCATCCTGATCAGGGGGGTGGGAGTGGCATCCTGGGCCTTTCACCCTAAGAAGGTGATTGTTTGCCAAGTACCTGTCTTCTTAGCAGATTTTTCTTTATTGCTGTTATTGCTGCTGCTGCTTCTGTGGTTTTTGCTTTTGTTTTTTTATTTTGTTTTGTGTTTTGAGTCAGGGTCTCACTGTACAACCCTGGCTGACTTGAAATTTGATATGTAGATCAGGCTGGCCTAGAAGACACAGAAATCCCCCTGCCTCTGCCTTCGGAGCAGTAGGCATAAAGGTTTTTTCCTTCATTCTCAGTTTACAGAGTCCTTTCCTGGGCGCCCACACCCTCCTTTTTCTCTTTTGTTCATATCCTGGGCCACTGGACACTGCCTAAGAAACAAAGCTTGCAGTAAAGGCTGGGCACCAGTAAATGCACCCCTCTCGTTTGGCTCAGCCAGGACTAGGCACAGATAGGTTAACTTTCTACCGAGCAGCGTACAGTATATATCAGCACTAACAATGAGGTTTTGATTTCCCTGAGTCAGCTTTAAAAATGATGTTGACTTTTATGGTCGATACATTATAGATCACCATATTTATGTCAAGACATATTGGCATGAAAATAAATCAATGAGAATATTAATACACAAGCCGTGTGTTTAAATGGAACCCCCTGCAACTCCACACTTCCCCTCGTATTTCACTCTAGGGCTCTCAGAAACCTCACCTCTGATGGGTTTTACTGAACTGGAAATCAAGGCTCATTTTCATTTTCCATGACTACTGTCTTTAATCAGCTTTATATGTAACCGGTTCCAAAGTTTTCCATTTTGTTTTTTTTTTACCATAAACATCCATAACTGCCTTCCATCATTAATAGGAATGTCAATTCAAATTTGTGGCTTCTGCTTAAACAAAACATCTCAGAGCAAAGCTCTGGCTGATATATCTCTTAATAAATGAAACCCTGCATCTGGAGACTGACTTCAAATATCAGTTTTCCATCCTCATCTTATTTTACAGTCCTATGTTTCAGAAACCAAGCCCATCATTTAGAAATGATTATAGAAAAAAATGGGTTGAAAAAGAAAATGTGCTCTTTGCCTGTGTCTTCTCTGGTGGGTTCTTTCGGTCCTCTCAGGACCCTCCAGGCACCAGTGGCTTACAAGCCCCCTCTGAGGGAACTGTGTTCCCAGAGCAGCAAGGCCTGAGCATTCCTCCACTAAGTGTACTCTGCTCCCAGCTCCTTAAGTGCCATCACCCCAGTCCCAGGTTCTATGAAGGACCACACAGCCAAACAATGGGAATGTTAGTCCAACAACTGTTAGTCCACATAGTGTGCGTGGCCTGGCTACTGGGACCAGTCACCATGTCCTGGGATGACCTCCTAGGCTCTGTGCAGAGACTGAGAGACCTCCAACAAGAACAGAAGCCAAAGGATGCCCCAGCAGGCTTGTCCAACATAGCAACACATCTAAAAAGTTCATACTCTAGAAATACTCAATAGAGTTACAAGAAAAAAAAACTCTAAAGAAAGATTAAAATTTTGGGCCACATTCATAGCTCTCCTGGGTGCATGCAGCCCAGAGGCCATAGGCTGTCACACCTGCTAGGGATAGGGAGAATCATGGGAAGTTAGGAGAAAGAAAACACTGAACAGAGAAGCATGGAGTAGAGAAAGGAAGAAGGGTGAGGCACCTGTAGTGTGGACAGAAGTCTGCCCCACCTCCTCATCCCATATTCAGGGCATCACCCATTCAACCTCACTTGCCGCCTACACCCTCTCGTGTACTCCACCCATCGCTCATCTCTCTCCCAGACTAGCACATCGGCCCCCTTACCTCAATGAAGCCGTTCGCTGTCCTTCAACCAGCAGCACAGTGACTTTTCAAAATGCAAGTCCTACCATACAGTCATGCTTCTCCTACACACAGGCAGACACACAGCAAGTTTAGAGAGACACTCAGCCTATTAGGAGGATCAAATCAAACCCAATTAAAAGGAAAAGGCTTTCACACACTAACACAGGAATGACTCGAAGCACGAACAGCAAGCTGTCTCCAAAATCACAAAGCATGATGAAACAATGAACCAAACTGTAGTCACACTAAGAATGAGGCTGGTGTTTTTCCTTGCCTACTGAGAACTCAAGAACAATGGCAATGGGTTTTTGATCCTACTGCACGTACTGGCTTTGTGGGAGCCTAGGCAGTTTGGATGCTCACCTTACTAGACATGGATGGAGGTGGGTGGTCCTTGGACTTCCCACAGGGCAGGGAAACCTGATTGCTCTTTGGGCTGAGGAGGGAGGGGGGCTTGATTGGGGGAGGGGGAAGGAAATAAGAGGCGGTGGCGGGGAAGAGACAGAAAACTTTAATAAATAAATAATTAATAATAATAATAAAAAATAATCTAACAGTAACAAAAAAAAGAATGAGGCTGGTGCTGTGACCTCACATAGAGTCAGGAGGGTTGCCAGTCTAAGGTCAGATGGCCATACAGAAAAATCCTGTCAGAAAACAAAATTAAGAACTTTTATTTCTCAAAAAAAAAAAAATAAATATGGACATTTATAACTATTAAGTCAGAAAAATAAGGTATGAAATAAAGGGAAATGTGACACAAATAGTTGGGAAATTTTTAACCTAAAATATATAAAGAACTGAACTATCAATAGTCAAGAAACAGACAACAGAATAAGAAAAGTTAGAATATGCTGGAACAAAAGCTTCATGCAAAAAGATCCAGGTCGGGGAGTACAAAAAGAAGCCCTTCCCCTCTCCCAAGTGGAAATAATGCGTGAGGAGAGAAGAATGACACCTCAAGAAATGGTTGTAAAACAAGGCTCAGGACAAAAGCAAAAGCTCTTTCTCCTGGTGAGTCTCCTCTCCCTAGTGCCCCTCTGTATCTGTAGAACACTCCCTGCCTCAGCTGTTACGGATCCATCTGAGGAACTATCATCTCTAAACCAAAGAAAAAACAGGATAGATGTGCCTGTGAAGTGTGGGCCTGACCAATGTGATGGGGACAGACCACTGTTTCTCTCTTCCTGTCCCTGACCAGCAGATGAAACAGCTCGTGGATACCCACATTGGCTCCGATTCTCAGAGGACAGTCCATAGAGCTGGTCGCTCTCTTGCCCTCTGTTGGGACTACCTCAGTAACAGATATCTTCAATCCTCACACTGGCTCCCTCTGTGGGTATGTTGTTCCTCATGCCCCTCTGTTCTCTTTGAAAAATGTTAGCACTTGTAGCCAGGGCTCTGCTTCCTGGGTGACCCAATCTGACACAACACCATTTGCCCCTTGCTGAGTTGAGTCTTCAAACTGAACAGCTGTGACTAATCCATGCTATTAGCTTTTACACTGCAAGTTACGGAAGGTGTTCCCTGCCTTGGGATGAGGATGGATAAAGGAAGGGATTTTGGCTCTCTGAGGCCTCGAGTAACTTTACCTCAGCTCCTACAACCGATTTCCTCCTTGCCCCACACCAAACCAATCGTTATTTCTTCAGACCTAGCACACAAGACTCAGTCATGGTATATAGAAAGATATTGGAAAAGGCAAGGAGAAATTTTTCTTAGACATCATCTTTTAGGGTTCTAATTCTGGAGACAGTGATGGATCTTCCACAGCCATACAGTGATGTAGCAATGTTGGTTGTTGTTATTGCTATTTCATTTTGGGTTTTTTTTGGGGGGGGGGCTTGTTGTTTTTTTTAATTAATTTATTTATTTATATTTCCAGTCAAAAATTTACACTTCCTCTACATCTTACACTGAAGCTAAAATTTCTGACTTCAGAGTTCAGTTTAGAGGCAATATTCACGATCAACAAGAGCATAATGTCTGGGTTTTTTTTTCCAGAGCAATAGCAGTTCCAGAACCTTCTTTGCTATGACAACACAATATTTCTCATAAACCCCTAAGTCTACACTGACTTGAAACTGCCAGTTAGGTCACATCCTTGTCAACAGAAAACAAAGCCCTAAAACTACTGCCCAAATTCACTAGTGAAATAAAGTCGGCACTGCATTGGATAGTCTTCAAAATTATTTAGGAATGTAATTTGCTTTTGTTGTGAAAACATAAATATTCTCGGATCCCCTCATTTCAGGACAATTCATGTGTTGAATCTTTGTCTAGGCGCAGAGCAAGCATGAGCCCATACTGCAAAATACAATACACAACTATTAAAAAGCTAGCATACGTATTTAAGTCTTAAAGGTAAACTCTAAAGGTGGGTTGTGGATTGCTACTACTTACTCATTTCCGAAAACCATGCATACAGTTGTCCCCACTCTGTCTGGGGGCAATACATTCCAAAGCACACACCCCCTGGAAACCTAATCCTGTGTTTAGTACTGACACCTACATTTACTATGCTTCTTCTTGCACACACATATCCAGGATGAAGTTGAACTTATACATGAAGCACAGGATGGGACTAACAGCAGTAACAAATAACAAAACAAAGCAATTATAACAATATAATGAAAATGTGAGCTCTGGGGGCATTATTGAGTAAAATGAGGGTTACTTTGACATGAGAACTTCAGTACTATGATAATGCATCTGATAAGCTAAATGGCTACCAAGCGACTAACAGGCAGGTAGCTTATGCAGTGTACACACCTGACAGAGCGGGTTCATGGGACAGAACACTCATCACGAGAATCCACCATGGGCTCACAATTAAAAGCTAGAACCTGTGTGTTGCTGGAATTTTCTAGTTATTATTTTTGGACTGTAGCTGACTTCATACAACTGTAATCTCAGAAGGTAAAGTCCAGGATGGAGGGGGACTACTATGTTCTTTTTAGTTGTTTTTCTGATTTGAGGTTAGATTCTGTTATACATAATAAAGGCGGTATATACAGTTGGGGGGTGACATGTTACTTCGTTTCCAAGCCTTACTCTTTTGGTTTGGGGTCGGGAGACAGGCACCTGTGGTGGAAGGAGGGAGATAAGAGAATGTTCCCCTGGATTTTGGCTTTGTAAAAAAGAAGTCCAAGCTTTCCCTGCATCAACTGCCCCACGATTCCACTGAGCCTCTCTGAACCTTAGACTCTTAGCTGTACAATGAAGGGAATAAGGTCTTCTCTGCTTACCTCCCAGAGTATTCTGTGCAATAGCCACCCACGATAAAGGGCTGCTATCAGCTAAATCTAACTCTGTTTCTTTGTATGAAACCAACATTGTAACTGTGGATGCAGTGACAAGTGGAAAGTTGATTGACAGGAGCTCGGGGTGGGGATGGGGGTCCTCAGTGAACTGTCTTCTCTATAGCTGCCACTCTGCAGACAGAAGCCCAACTCCAATTCAGTTTTTTATTTACAAGAGGTGAGGAAGGTTGAAAACTGTCTGTGGTCTCTATTGCCCCCCAGTGGTCAGTTGGCAAAATAGCATCAAATTATCTAGTGCTTTTGAAACAAAGTTATTTCCAAGTGAAACATTTGCTACATTAATCTAGCATAGAATTAAATGTACCTGTATTTAAAAGAAACCATAAAAACAAATACTTGTGTTGTTATGTGAGTGGTTCCTTTTTGTAAATAAATATTAGATTGATATATATGGTACATACATATGTAAGTGTGTCAACAGGTACATACATTAATTGATATATAAACAGATAAGTATTTGCCAACGGTTTTTAGAAAACAAAATTTGGTAGAAATAAACAATTACTGTCTGGGAATATTCATGAGCCTCCATTAAATAGCTTCATTTGTTAAAGAGAGGTCTCCAGCGACTAGATGTAGCTCAGCGGTGTTTAGCAGGCATGAAGCCTGACTTCAATCCCTTTCACCTTGAAAGCATATTTTTCAGACACAGGTAAAATGCTAAACTCTGAAATCAGTTCTTAGATTTAAATTTGCATCTTTACATAAAAGAGTGAGTGAGACTCTGGTGTTTCTATTCTTATCGTTATCATCATCGTCATCATCATTATTATCATCTGAAACAGATCCTTGTCATGTACTTTAGAATGGCCAATTTCTTGTTCTGTCTGTAGCCTATGCTAGCCTCAAACTCATTATCCTCCTGCCTCAGCCTTTTGAGTACTATGAACAGCATTCAAGAGTCTCTTGGCTGGGCAGAGGTGGCGTATGTCTTTAATCCCAGCACTCAAGAGGCAGAGGTGGGGGGATCTCTGTGAGTTCGAGGCCAGCCTGGTCTACAAGAGCTAGTTCCAGGAGAGAAATCCTGTCTTGAAAAACAAAACAATAAGAAAAATAAACAAACAAACAAAAAGAGTTCTATGTGGAGCCAAGGTCAGTGACCCAACCAAGGGGCTGCTCCTCAGATTGGGACTCACAATGTACCCTAAAATGTTCTCTGACCTTCACCAGCAAGACAGAGGTAATGCTTGATTCACAAGGTTAGTCAAGTGTGTGAAAGGCCCAGGCTGTTGGAGCCAGCAATGAGTCTCAGCTTCCCGTTGAGAGCCCACACTGAGCTGGAAAGACAGCTTTGCTGGAAATAACTAAGCACTTGCCAGCACCCCAGCATGAGAGATTATAGAGAATGAAATGAATAAAAACTACATTTATTTCCCTCTCCCAACCAAAAAGCTTTCTTCTTGACATAGTGCCCAGTTTGGCCTCAGACTCTTGGGTTCAACTGATCTTGCCTAGGCCTCCCTTCTAGCGTGAATCTAAGTATACACCGCCACACTAGCTTTATCCTACTCCTTATTTTAATTCTTTCTAAATATTAAGTATTGATTGTTAAGGCTTGAGATTAGACATGTTTCAAGCCCCTGGGCTTCATGCTAATTGGCTGATCACACACTGACTTACCTACAGTGACAGAAACGTTCAGGCTCACAGGAGCTAGCTCTCTCTCTCTCTCTCTCTCTCTCTCTCTCTCACACACACAGAGAGAGAGAGAGAGAGAGAGAGAGAGAGAGAGAGAGAGAGAGAGAGAGAGAGAGAGATACAGTCTCTGTTGCCACCGGGGCCCATCCTTTGGGCCCGTTTTGTCAGCCTGAATAGCAATAAGGAAGAAACTGCACCTGGCTTCAGAGCTCCAAGTTGTTTTCTTAAGTGTTCAGGAGGTTGATGGCTAATAAGCAAATCGTCCTCAGTATTCAAACAGGCAGTTAATAAATCCCGAAAGAGAAACAAATCAAAATCCTCCCATAAAGCCTATAGGCAAAACCTCTGTTTTCCCTAATCCTCCTGAAATCTCACGGGTCGCTTTCTGCTCCACCATGGTATCGTGGCTAGCTGTGGGCATACAAAATCACCCCTGGGCACACTGTCCTCTCAGGTGGAAAATGTCTCCCCCGAGAGGGTTCCTGAGTCTATGCAAAGGGTTCTAGCAAGTGTGGGAAAGGGGGGGGGGCGGGAGCAGCATGCAACTGGCATTTCTCTAGGCCCTATTTAAATGACAGTGCTGTCTTCCAGCCCCTGTTACAATTCTGCCAACAAAGAGACAAGACGAAGCAAGGTAAAGACCCCTGAGCCCCCAGACATTTGGAGCTCAGTTTGAGATTGGGTTTAATTCTTCTTCCACCTAAAGCAGCTTCTGCTCAAGTAAGGACTCTGAGATTGGGAGCGAAGCTGAATGTCAGGTCAGCAGAGGTGAGCACCCAGCTGAGGTCCTGATGCTGAACTGGACTTTCCTCCCAGAAGAAAGAGAAATAGAGGCCAACTTGGAGGAAGCCTCCTTAGAGATGAAGAAGCCAGACCTGAATGCCTCAAAGGAGCAAAATGCGTGCAACGTCTCAGAGAGGTACAAGCAACTCTACCTTCCGATAACCTACAGCCTCATCTTCATCCTGGGGCTGGTCCTCAATGGGGCTGTCCTCTGGCTTTCCTGCTGCCAAACCAAGCCCTGGAGCTGCGCCACCATCTATCTGATGAACCTGATGGTGGCAGACCTGCTTTATTTGCTGAGCCTGCCTTTCCTCGTCGTCACCTACTCGGTGAGAGACACCTGGTTATTTGGGGAGATGCTATGCAGGTTAGTGCGATTCCTGTTTTACGCCAGCCTGTACAGCAACATCCTGCTACTGACCTGCATCTCAGTGCACCGCTTCCTAGGTGTGTGCCACCCGCTGAGCTCGCTGCCTTACCGGACTCGCCGGCGTGCCTGGCAAGCTGCTGCTGCCACCTGGACCCTGGTGGTTCTCCAGCTCCTCCCCACACTAGTGTACTCCCGCACGAAGTATGTAAATGGCCGGGCGATCTGCTACGACACAACCAGCCCAGAGAATTTCGATCGCTTCTTCGCCTATGGCGTGGTTCTGACATTCTCTGGTTTCCTCTTCCCCTCCTTGATCATTCTGGTGTGTTACTCTCTGATGGTCAGGAGCCTGACTTCTCCAGTGGAGGCGCTCCCAGAGACAGGCTACATAACCCGTGCCAAATCCATTCGGACCATCCTCCTGGTATGCAGCCTCTTCGCCCTCTGTTTTGTACCCTATCACATTGCCCGATTCTTCTACTTCGTCACCCGCTTCCGGAACACACGGGACTGCGAACTCCTGTCGGCAGCCAGCTTAGCCTACAAGATCTGCAGACCCCTGGCCAGTATGAGCAGCTGCCTCAATCCCATCCTGTACTTTCTGTCACGGGGCAACAACAGAGCCCAACTCCTCCAGAAGCTGAGACAGAACAAGGTGGGTGAGCATCCCACCGGTTTTGTGGAAGGGGCACCTAGGGTTAGGCAGATCTGGGCACTGCCAGGATGAAGTCTGGAAAGAGAGAGCTGGACCCGGAACGGAGCTGGTTAGTGGGAAAGGAGCAGAAACCTTCCTACAAGGGTGCTGGTAGGAAGGGCTTAATAGAAATGGTGAGAGGTTTGAAAATAAGACTATTGAGAAAGCCACCAAAGCGAAGGTGACCGACTAGACATTGATGTACTGCCATTGCAGTCTCAGTTCAAAAGGCAGCATCCCAGAAGCCTTTGCTGCATCCCCGCCCCAGCTCATGCTGGTCTCTCGCCATAACCTAACCACTCTCTTCCTTCCCGACCTATGGTCTGTGGAGGATTTCTGAACACCTGGGCTTGTTCACTCATTGACTTATTTCTGACTCGTCCTTTCCCGTTGGTACACAGGTTCTCACAGGAGAAGGACCTCATCCTACTGCTGACTCCCAGCACCGGTCTCTACAGCAGGGCCCTACAGAGCGCTGCTCAGGAGACAGAGGCTGAGCAAATGAGGGAGTGGAGGATGGAGAGAGTGAAGCCCTCACCGTGTAATCGGGCAGGACATCTAAGCCTCGGCAGCCCTGAGAAGTGGTGCTATTGGCCTAGTTTTTGCCAACACACACACACACGGTTTTTGGCAAGTTCACTCGCTGGAGACCACCCACCCAGATCATAATTGAAGAAAGGCTGCATGCAAGGCAGGGGCCCTTGAAGCATGTGAGCCTACATGTCAAGCCTAGGACTGTCCAAGTGTTCAACAGCACAGCCTACTGACAGATCATGGAGTCTGCCTGCTGTGCTTTTTTTCATTACATCGCTTAACAGCGGCTCCCTCAGGAAAGGATCCTCCAGACAAGATGGAAGATATGGAGCCCGGGATCTGCCTGAAGAAGGTGCCTCTTATTTTTATTCCAGCATAATGCTTCCATTTACGACAACACACACACACACACACACACACATACGCATACAATTTCCATTTTCTAATTTTTAGTTTTTACACAGTTCACATAACACATTAGTTTTTTTCTTTGATAATTTCACACACACACACACACACATATATATATAATGTATTACTCTCACTCTCAACCTTGCCTATGAATTAATTTTTTTAATTATTTAAGGACTTAAATAGTAAAAAAATAAATCAATAGCCTTGACACACACACACATACAAAAAAAACCCTTTATTTTAAACAACACAATCCCCCTAAGACCTTCCTGATCTAATAATTTATTACAATCTCTCCAGGAAGGGGTGAACAAATCATTTTCATAAAAACCAACCTCCCTTTACGATACCATCCTAATTACGGGGAATGTCTGTATGAGACCACGCATATGTCTGAATTCTGAAGTTTCATTCTGAAAGTACAGCTTATTGCTTTCAAGACCACCAATAATTAGCTCAAGATTAAGTGTTGCTTCGAAGAATTTCTCAGGTTAATTGGTCTAATGAACAGGCAAAAATGCTTCCTAATTAGCGGGTAGGCTCTTTTCCATGGGCAAATGTTTCTAGAATAACGGAGGGAGCTTAAGGCTGCTTATTCTTTCCACATGCTCTATCTCTCTCTCTCTCTCTCTCTCTCTCTCTCTCTCTCTCTCTCTCCCTCTCTCTCTCTCTCTTTGCACAGCACATAGGGAAGATTCAGCTAACCTAACAGCTCCAGTTCTCACTGCTTACATTTATACATGACCACATCCCTGCAAAATTAGAGCAGCAGGGCCCCAGTGAAAGTCTGGAGCCATCCCACATCACAGCAGACTACTATCTATGCCCACAATCCTTCCACCCCTATGGGCAGGAAGAATCCTCCCCTAGAAATCTCAGTACTCACTGGCTTCGTCTCAAGAGCGTGTTCACCCCCCAGGAAACATTTTCTTGACGTGAAACCCTGGTTAACCCTTGTGCTTGCTGTCAACTGTAGAGCTGGTTTCGTTTCTGCCGAGATTGTTTGTTTACCTACCTAACAGAAAAGTGCAAACATCCATATTTATCTTACCTGTGCGGTGAGAAATGTCTTAGTTGACCCCACATCCTTGGTTTTCCTGGAATCATGTCTCCAGACACTAGAATCAAATCAGTCTGCTCTCATTGCGATGAAGCTGCAAATCCTCTAACACAGCAGTGGGTTCTACACATCCTTCATGATTAGTGACAACCCCTGACACAAGAAAAGCAAGGCCAAGTGTCCCTCCTGAGTGTGCCCGGCTCTGCAGGGAAATCCAGGACCCTCAAGTCCCTTAGCTCTTGGCTCCTCGCCACCTTCTGCAGTCTGTCCAGTGGTTTGAACAGGTTAAAAGTAAAATTGAAGGTCAGCAAGTATCACGCTGAAAAGACCATAATTAGAGCTATAATGGATGAAAATGACCGTGGCCTCCAAGACTGCTGATCATGACCCCGGTCCTTCAGGGGGATATAGATAAGCCATGGGAGAAATAAAATGTAAATACATGCAAGTAACGTGTGAACTCTAATTAACCGTGGAGGCAGCGACAGAGAGCCCTGTCAGCTGTTCATTATCAGACAGAGACCGGTGACACAGAGGTTTTCAGGGGGCGGGGGGAGCATCCCAGCTGAGCGGAGGGGCTGTGCATATGACGAAAGTCAAATGTGATTTCAGTCTAAATACTCTCCCAAGCAGCAAAGAAAAGAGGAAATGCAATCCTGATGAGTAAATCCAACCTGTCCAAGATCATCAGTTGACTCCCAACAGGGAGTTAGAGACGTGGCCGGAAGAGCCGGCTGATGCGCGGCAGTGGAGACTTCCAAAGCCAACAGAAGCGTGGCGTCTCAAGGTGTGGGGAACGGCACCTGAGCAGAGCAATCTGAGGAAAATTAGTCACAGCCAGAGTCCTGCCAGGTCTCTTAAATTGGTTTTTCTTCCCTTCAAAGCCTCCCAGCACTTGCAGCTTTGTTTAAAAACAGTATTTCCAAGGGGCTTCCGAGCCGCCTCGGCGGGTCAAGCGTGTGTTGACCAGGTTGTGCGGACCTGAGTTCAGATTTTCCGAAAGCTATGTAAAGGCAGAGACGTTAGCACGGGTCTGTAATTCCAGCGCTCCTGCGGTGCAGTGGTAAGCAGAGAATTCCGGAGATCAAACGCCAGAGAACCTATCACATACAATGTGGTAATTTGAAAAAATGGTCCCCAAAGTGAGTGGTGCTAATAGGTCTGACCTTGTTGGAGGAGGCGTGGTCTTGATGTAGTAATGAGTCTCCGTGGAAACTCAAGCCACGCCCAGTGACACAGACCACTTCCTGTTGCCTGAAAGTCACAGGGATGGATACTTTTCCAGCGCCATGTCTGTCTGCATGCCACCATGTCGCACCATGATGATAATGGATTAAACCTCTGAAAATGTAAGCCACCCCAATTAAACATTTTTCCTTTATAAGAGCTGCTGTGGTCAGGATGTCTTTTCACAGCGATGGCAACCCTAACTAAGACACAGCATTAAACAGTCTGTGAAAAAGAAGGTGGAAAATGGGGACCAATAGCTGAGGTTGTCCTCTGGTCTCCATGTATTTACACATATGTGTTGTACACAGGCACACACACACACATTTAAAGTAACACACACAAGTGTCTGGGGGCTGGAGATACAGCTCAGTTGGGATAATGCTTGCTTAATAAGCACAGAGCCCTGAGTTTTATCCTCAGCACCACAATGAACACCACGGAGCAAGCCTGCAATTCCAGGCATTGGGTCCAAGAGGATTGGGAGTCCAAGATCCCCTTTAGCATCAAGTTTGAGGCCAGCCAGGAATACGTGAGAAATGCCTCAAAGAAAAGAAATTACTTTTGGCACATCCCCTTCCCCCATTTCTGGCATAGAGAAATGCCCAGCGCCCCCAGGCTGGTCTGCTAGCCCCACTACAAGCCTTCCCCACATACTGCTTCACCCTCAACTTCACTATGCTACTAAAAGTGAGAATTCCATCCCCCACCACCGTTTTCCTGAGCCTGCTCTCTCCCGCTCTGTATCCAGAGAGAACCTTCTCCAAATGTCAGCTTTCCCTTCCCACAGATGATGGACTCCAGTTCCTCCAGCTGCCCTTGCAGCATTCTTGACTGCTGATGCCACCTTGGAGTTGACACATGTCTTTTTCATCTTGTGTCTCTTTCCTTCCCCCAAGACTCTGTTTTCAATCCGTAGAACACAGCTTTTCAATCCGTAGGACACAACATTCCAACCAGAGCAGAGAGGAAACAAGAGGATGCTGAGAACACAGAGGAGGAAGATGGGAATGATGAATATCAGGAGACCATAGCAGGGATCTAAGTGCCCAGACAATGGGCAGAATGAAGGTTGCATGGATAGAATTAAAATGTTTAAAATACACTGGAAAGCATAAAAAGAAATAAAACAGTGGCTTTGACATCATGGGAAGAGAAACAAAAAAAAAATGACTATGAGCTTCAAGTATCACAAGAATTACCAGAGATGTGGCTCAGTTGGTAGGCTATTTGCCTCCTCTGCGTGACCACCTGGGTCTCTCCCCAGCACCACATAAACTGGGCATGTGCTTGTAACCCTAACACTCTCACTTAGGAGTTAGAGGCAGGAAGACCAGAACCTCTGGGTCATCCTCAGCTGTATAATAAGTTCAAATCCAGCCTGGGATTTGAGAATCTCTCTGGGGAAAAAAAAAAAAAGACAGGCAACAACCAGAACAAAGCAGACGCTCCGTAGTGCCAAGGGAGGGCAGATGGAAGAAGGGAACGGGACTCGGCTTGAGAGGGAGAGTTCAGACTTAAACCAGCTGTGTGAACAGCCAGTGAGACCTTAAAATGAGAACACATGCCTCTAGTAGTGGGCAGGGGTGAGGAGCATCTTAAGTGGGGGGGGGGGGGGTAGAGAGGCCCTGCTGATGTAACCAACGTCACCAGGGCACGCTCTAAGCTCTTTGCAGACACCTGTTCTGTTTTACTAGATTCACATGACGACCTCGACTTCTGTCTTCGAACTCTTCATGCGTGCGGTATCCCTATGCTGTGTCATTCAATGGCAACTCCGACCCCCGCCTTGCAGTCCGGAGTTGCAGTTTATCCCAGCTCTTCTGTTCTTTCCTTCACTCCTTCCTCAAAGGTGCCATTTATTGGCTCAAGCTGTGGAAGTTTCCGTCCCTCATGACGGGAACGGCATACTGGAGCAGGGTAGTTCATGTCACAGCCTGCCAGGAAGCAGAGGGGTGCAACCAAAAGTGAGCGAAGGGGTAACGGAGCCTCCAAAGGCCACGCCCCTCCTCCTGTCTCAACCAACACCTACTTCCTGCAGGTGGATCCCGCCTCTCGAAGTTTCCAAAACATCTCAAAATAGGGCATCCGCTGGGGCCCAGCACCCATAAGAGCGTATTAGCTTCTGGGGGGACATTTCAGACTCACACCATAATGCCCACCAGTTTCGATTCCAAAAAAACCGAGGATACAAACTACCTACACATAGTCTCAGTGTTGCTTTGTAATCTGTATTCAGAAGACAGCAAAATGAGGAAATTCCTGAGAGAAAAGAATCACTTGCAATTGAGCACAACCTGGGCTTGTAAACTTGTGGGTTCTCCTCTTTTACTTTCTTATCAACAAGCCAAATCTCTTAAGGGTTTCAATTTCCCAGCATGGGGGTTTGTTATGGGCTTGTTGTATGCTAAAGTACCAAACTGCTTCAAAGGTAATGGCTTCATGAAGAATCCCATGTACAGAAGCAGAACTTAGGCTCTCGAAGCAAGCTGTAGCTGGGCATTTTTATGGTGCTTAAATCACAAACACGAAGCAAAAAGTGCCACTTCCAGGAAATTAAAGAATCGCTGTGTCTGAGACTGCGCCACTCCGCAAGCAGAAGAACACATTAGGCAAAAGACCTTAGAAAGCGTCAGCCCGTCAAGCAATGCAGCCACGGTGAAGGCTCCTGTGTCTTCCTTTTTATGGCCTCGTTTCTTACAGGGGTAGGCTACGCTTTCTGTCAAAACTCTACCCTGATACCATAATCTAAATCATTCTCTCTGGCTGCCGCTGCCTATCCCTGCTCCCCATTCCCCAATTGCTTCAAGAACACACTAATGACCTGCCAGTTACAATGAACAAATCCCATCGGCCCATGTTTGACTTTTCTGTGCTGTTTTTCCCTTCTTACTAGCTTCAGCTAGTTCTTTGGCTTCTATAGATTGCTCTGCCTCCTGTTTTCCAACCTCCTGCCCTTAGGACTGTGACCTTCCCATCCCTCACCTACCTTGGTCTCTGACTGGATCAGCTCACTGCCTCCCTGACGTTCCCAAACACAAACTTTGTCCCCCTTGGAACCCTGCCCATCATGTCCACTCAACGTGATAACTTCTCTAAGTGCCTTGGCTGCTTACTGCAAGCTCCATGAAACCAGTGCTGAACCCATTTGCCTCCCAAACTGCAGCTCCATCCTGTGGTCTCACTGGTTCAAGGACAGCACCTTCTGTTCAAGCCAGAAATCTGGAAGGTGACCTTCATTTGAGCCTTTCTTTCCCACCTCACCTCCCCATTTTAAATGGCCACACCTTCAGTTAGACCTCCCAGCCATAGTCAGGATCTCTCCCTGTTCCATCCTGCCCCTGCTGAAGTATGTCAACTATCATCTGTCCAGTATCCTTAGCCATGCCCCTGCCTCTACAACTTATTAACCATGCCCCTGCCTCCACAACCTATTAACCATTCCCCTACCTCCACAATCTATTAACTATCCCCCTGCCTCCACAACCTATTAACCATGCCCCTGCCTCCAAATTTGTTCCCTCTAACAATGATTCCCTCCCTTCCTACTGCTTCCAGTTGTCCTAAAATGCAAATTAAGTCTTGGCAATCCCCAGCATAAAATTCTTCCCAGAGCTCTGAAGACCACATGCTGAATGTTATGCCAAGTTCGCTGAGTCCCGAAAAACCAACAAGGAGACCGACTCCTGTATGTAAAAGCAAAGAGCCTTTATTCTATCAAGTTCGAGATCGGACTCTGTGGGTTCAGTGCATTGAAACAAACAGAGCCTTGAGCTCAGTTGGGTGGGCTACTTAGAATTCTACTTTAGGCATGCTGTTATTATGTATAAGTTTCTTTTGAAACATTCCCTCCAGGAGAGGAACTTCTGAGACTCAGGAAGCAGACCTTCTGTCTGAGAAAGCTGTTTACTGGATTACCAGAAGACTCCCTCCCTAAATTACTGAAGCATTAAACAGCTGCTGGGGGAGAAGAACTACCTGCCAAGTACAGACCTCTCTGGATTGTGGAGCTCTCTCTGCAGGCTGTGCAGAACTCTCGGGCTGGAGGCTGTGGAGCTAGATACAGGCTGTGCAGAGATCCCGGCTGCAGACCTCTCTGGGCTGCAGAGCTACCTGCAGGCTGTGCAGGGCTCCAGGCTGCAGACCTCTCTGGACTGCGGAGCTGGCTACCGGGGAACCTGTGCAGACTTTCAAGAAAGCAACTTTGTAAGTCCTTGGCTGTGTAGGGTGGGCCTTTGGATAATGCAACCCACTCAAATCTCTTTTCAATATATTCTGATCACACTTTTACCCTGCCACAGGTCGTCCCATATCCTCCCTACCACCCCATCCAACCAACTCCATGACCGTTTCCTCTTTTCAAAAGTTAGGTCCAAATCAGGCACCCCAAAACAGCAGTGACAATGTCCTGAGCAGAGGGACTCTGACTGGGTAAATAGAAACCTAAATTCAAGCCAGGCGGTGGTGGCGCACACCTTTAATCCCAGCACTCGGGAGGCAGAGGCAGGCGGATCTCTGTGAGTTCGAGACCAGCCTGGTCTACAAGAGCTGGTTCCAGGACAGGCTCCAAAACCACAGAGAAACCCTGACTCGAAAAACAAAAACAAAAACAAAAAAAAAAAAAGAAAGAAAAGAAACCTAAATTCAGCATCCTGCAGGAATCTCCTAAAACAGGTTTCTGCTTACCAGGATCCTCTAACCTGTCCCAAGGTAAACCACCTTGGGCAAGGGCACCTAGCTCCCAGTTCAGCCTGTATCCACTCAAAAATCCACACCCTGATGTCATATAAAATCCTCTTGTTTTCCAAAATTCTGCTTCTGTCTGTCCCGTCCCCAAGAGATAGTCTGGGCAGTCTGATGTCCAATAAACCTTTCTTGATACCTATGTATGGAGCATTCTAGTTTGGTCATTTTACTGTATGTACCCTTGAAGTTGCCTAAAGAAGGTGAGGCAGTCTTTCAGGGTTCCTGCCACATGAAAGAGTCTTCCAGACATTCTGCAGGACACAGAAGACAAACTGCCAATATAGGCTGAACTGTCTTTGAAATTTCCTGCTTCATGGGAAAGTCTGCCAGATACTGTGGGTCTATAGGCTGGAGATGGATGCCCCAATGTTACAGAACTTTGGACAACTGTCCAGGCAGTGAGATGTCTCTGTCAATTCTAGAGTTTTGAAAGTTGCTTACAATGCACTTCCTGTTTACTTAGGTAATATATCCTTCTGGAGTCTTTGATGGAGTTGAAGAATAGATAGTTATAAATTTTTCCTAAGTTTTGATAAAAGATAAATTAGATATAAATATTGTAACTATAATTGCTTGATAACTGTTTTGTTATATGTAATTTTACTATATTAAAGTTAAAACCTTCCTTTTTATTTAGACAGAAAAGGAGAGGTGATGTGGGATTCCCCTCTGTATGCTGTGAATATGTTTTATTACCATTGGTTAATAAACTACTTTGTGCCTATGGCAATGCAGAATATAGCCAGGCAGAAAATTCAGAGATAGAGAGGGAAAGTAGGCAAAGCCAAAGAAACGTCATGTACTGCCGAAAGAGATGCTTACCAGTAGGCCACAGCCTTGTAGTGATACATAAATAGAAATATAAGAGTTAGCCGGGAACATGTCTAAGTCATTGGCCAAGCAGTGCTGTAATTAATATAGTTTCTGTGACTATTTCAGGTCTCAGTAACCAGAAAACGAGCAGCCTCCTACTACAGATCCTCACACAAACAAGCAAACAAATGGAATACAAGTGGGGGGGGGATCAGAACCCAGAATATACAAGCAAAAGACCAATAATAGGCAAAGAATGTCTAAACAAAACAAAATCAGACAAAAAGTCTACAAAAATACTAATCAGTTCATTTTGTGTTGACCAACCTTGAAGTGTGGTTAATATACCCAGTGAGACTCCATTGTCCTTTGCCAGCAAGTACCAACTGCAGACCGCTTCTTGGTTAGAGGTACGAGCGTATGTCTCCTTTCCCTCATCTGCCTTGATTCTGTGCAGGGCATGTATATGTTGCCAGTCTGAGTTCATATGTCTGATGCAACCACTTTTGAGTCATTCCTGCTCCTGTAGTACCAATAAAAACCTATTGGTTCTTGGGGTGTGATGGCACCCACCTTGATTCCCAGCAGAAATCTGATTAAGAGCCCAATACAGTCTACATAGCAAGTTCCAAGCTAGTCAAAGCTATGTAGCAAAACCTTGTCTCAGAAGGACAGAGGGAGGGATGTAGGGAAAGAGGGAGAGAGGAAGGGAGGGAGGGAGGGAGAGAGGAAGGGAGGGAGGGAGGGAGGGAGGGAGGGAGGGAGGGAGGGAGGGAGGGAGGGAGGGAGAAGAGGGAAGCCAGGGAAGGAAGGAAAAACTCATTGGCTCACCAAGTTGGATTTCAGTGCAATGGTTTGGTCTGTAGTGGGTGCCCCTTCTGGGCTGAATAGTCATGGGTGCTGCACCTCCCATGAAATCTCTGGCTTGTGCTTAGTTTGTCAGATGGGTACAAAGAGGCTAAACGACACCCCCTCCAGCACTCACAACCAGCAGGTGGGTAGGCTGGAGCAGTTCTTAGGTGGCTTGTGAACTCTGTCCTTGCCGGTACTACAATGGGATGACCATTACCCGTGAGCTGTCTCTAATCTCCACAGATTGTATGGCCCAAAGCTTGGGACTTGGGGCTCCTCCTCACACTAGCTTAGCACAGGCATGACCCCAGGTCTGGTCTCACTCCCAGAACCTTAAAATCATGAAAACAACTCTTAAACCTTCATATGTGAATGGCTCCCTGTCAGACCATTGTAAAACCCAAAAGGAAGATACGTTGAGTGCCTGGTGGTTTCCTTAGGGTACATAGTAAATATAAGATTTCTAAGCCAGAAGGCATGCAGCCCACTAACCCTTTTGGGGTCTTATTTGAATTGTCATTTATGCTCCAAACAGGTTATTTCAATTGCTTTTTATTTTATATACATTTTAAAAAAGAAAGGAAGGAAGGAAAGTTTTGTACATACACTGTGCTAGGCACAATGGATACATTCACTAACAAATCAGTGTCCCTGCTCTCAGGGAGCTGACAATCTGAGGAGGAAACACACCACTCCAAACCCACACCGACACCAATTCTTCACAAACTGAGGGGAGCTAAAAAGGCAGAGGAGGAGGTTTTCAAAGTTCATAGCCATCACAGATTGTATATGGCCTGAGTGGTCTGGAGGAGTTTCTGTTCGGAAGAAGGTTCTGAGCTAGGAGCTAAGGCTTTTGTTTAAATCAGATGAAACCAGGTTAGAGTGTGCCTAACACCCTAGAACACACACTAGGCAAGAGACAAAGCCTGTGAGAGGAGCAGGAGCACAAGCTGTTTACAAATACATCAAGGCTCCCTACAGCTGTGTGTAGACACAGGGGAAAGGGCAAGGCAAGCACATGGGAGCCAAGCAGCGCACGCAGCTTGGACGACAGCCACAGGTAGTCAAAGCCTCAAAACTAACAAGTGAATAAAGCCATAATAGATGATAAATCAAAAAGAAAATGAATGCCTGTTCAGATTCTGCACTTTTAAAAGATTATTATATTTGTGCGTGCGCACACGTGTGCTCTCATGTGTGCAAGAGCCCAAGGAGGTCAGAAGAATGTGCTGGATCCCTTGGAGCTGGAGTTACAGGTGACAGTGAGCTGCCCCATGTGGCTGCTGGGAACTGAACTGGGGTCCTCTCAAAGAGCAGTGAATGTTCTTAGGCACTGCCACCTCCGCAGCCCCTTCGTGCCCAAGCGTTAAAGCATATGACACTTTGTACCATGTGTAATCATACAATGAGACTGTACCTAGGACATTTTCTTATTGCAGCTTTGATTTTTGGAGATTATCTTCCCCGGGAAAAGTGAAATCAGTGTTGAAATGTTTTAAAAATATAAGAAAGACATAAAAATAATTTTTGCACTGATTCTATGTACCCATGTATGCAGGTGGTCATCATAAATTGAAGGACACTTTTCTTCTTTTTTGGGGGGCGGGTGCTTCAGAAAGTTTGTGCTACAAATCATGTCCCTGATAGAAACAACAACAAAGCCCTCCAAAGGTTTGCTGCTCAGCAGCCAACATTTAATGACACTCAGTCTCCTAGTAGAGAACATGAAGCAATTTTACACAATTCTCTGAGACAGCGCGTGCCTGAGAAAATGTCGCTTATTCTACATGTAACAGCCTTCTCTACCATCCCTATTTCTTTTCCCTTTTATAATACATAGAAAATGTTCACCCTGAAAATGCACGTACTAAAAACTCCCCCAATAGAATTTGCAGACCGACCATTGCGTCTGGTCCTTCTTAAATCTCGTTGAATGTTCCAGACCTCTAAGTGTTCCCTGTTGATTAGAATTCTTTAGTAACTCATGCTACAAAAAAAAAAAAAAAAAGGCTAAAGTGGTCTACAGGAACTCATTTTTTGTAGGTATAGTTGAAATATAAATATATTTTCCACTCTAATATTTTTTTAAATAACGCTTTTGTAAAAAGAGAAAAATCTTCATGAAGGTTTCCAATCAGGGATGCACACTGCCCATTCTCAAGATGGTCATTTCAGGGTGCTATCTGCAAAACAGAATACAAGAAGTTACCAAAAAGAAGGAAGCTTCATACAATTTTCAAAATGAAAAATGTAACTTTGTGAGATACAGAGTGTAAAACATTATCATTTTGTTGGGGTGGAGTGGGGGTGCACATGCGTGCAGGTGGCCACAGAAGAGGCCCCTGGGTCCCCTGAAGCTGGTGAGATACCCAACATGAGGGAAACTGACCGCTGGCCCTCTGTAAGAACGGCACACACTTTCAATCACTGTGCCAGCTCTGCAGCCTTTCACTTCGCTTCAACATGAAAAGCAAGAGCATCCCCCTGCTTTAAAAGACGCAGGCTGTTACCCCAGACTCCAACCTATTCAAGTCACAAAAACTGAACACCAGATGATATGCATATTTGCAACAAATCTTTAAATCGTAAGTTTAGTGGCTAAAATCTTTAGAAATAACAGGAAACAGAATTACCACCATGTTTAGCATATACTTATAAAAAATAACATAACCCCTTACTACAGTCTTTAATCTGTTAAGAAGAAATCTGAAAAAAAGCAAACAGCATACTGATATTAGGATGTCAACTGGACATAGTAGAGTTACCAGGGACATAATGTAATACACATGCTACTTAAACCGAAGACCTGCCGGACCAGACTGGCCTGTGGGCATATCTGTGGGCACTGTCCAGTGCACCGTGGGACAGCATCGTGCCGACACAGGCAGCCACAGGCTGTACAAGAAAGGCAGGCAAGCATGAGCCAGTGAGAAGGAGCCAGCAGGCGGCGCTCTGCTTCAGGCTCCTGCCCCGCCTCTCCAGATGATGGAAGAGAGGAGACTGTGATCTGGAATGATCAGTTCCTCCCCAAGTTGCTTTTGCCCAGAGCATTTTATCCCAGAAACAGGATGAAAGTAGGACACAGGGCAAGACAAAATGTTACCTTAACTGCTTTAACAGGGCAAACTGAGAGAACAGAAGGGCACAGTCCAGACAGGAGGCAACATGCCCACTTCCTTTTCATTCTTGCATTTAAGCCTTGATATTCATCACAAATTTTCTGAAATAACTAAGAATTTTGTATTGCTATTTCAAGACCTGTTAGCTCTTAAAAATCAAGAAAACAACTGATATCTTTAAAGTCCAAACCTAAATTGAAATGAAATGCTCACAGCTAAAGTTTTCAAGATACAATTTTTTCCCCTTTTAGTACTTACTCGGTATGAGAAAGTTTTAATTCTTCCCTTTGTTTTGCAGAATAATTTAGATTCCCACCTAAAATGTAAATGAGTAGCCATTTTAAGCAACGCAAGTAATTAAAATTTAATCATACACATAAATATTTGCATGAAAAGTTATGAAAGACAAAATAATATAATCACACTTTAATTTTAGCTTTGTATATTTAAGCCTGAAGTTATATTTTGCTTCAGGTTTTTTAACTGAAATACTGTTAAATGTCAGTATCACTGAAAATTAAGAAAAATTAAATTTAATTTTTTTGTGTTATATTCTCTTAAGTATATCATGCCTTTTAGGGGCAAGCAATTAGAAAGATTAATAGACATCAAATTCTTATAAAAAATACACTAACGCATACTAGTATGGACTAGTCAAAAATCATTCTAAACCAAATATACTCAACCTTAAAGTGAAAATTAATTTACTTTTTATTTTTAGAAATGAGATTATGAGGGCTTTAGGGATTTTTTGCTAATATACACCTGAGATTTTATATTATGAAACACTGATCTTACTAGAGACGAAAAGGCATAACAGCAATTTTGACAGAAGGGAAGGTTCAGAATGTGTGATTATAAACATGAGATCACTCAGTAAAGCCCGGCCCTCCGGAAGATCCACCAGAGGTGAAGAAGAAATCACGAGAGCTGCTTACCTCGGGCACGATTCACCAAATACAGGCAGACCACAGCTAAAAGTGCCACTGGAAGACACAAGGCACCCTTGTAAGTGACGCCTCTGTGATCAAAATTAACGCATAAACCAAATACCTTTTCCTGGGTGCAGGGGTTTGACTATACGGTCTCCACAGACTCATGAGTTTCAATGCTTGGCCTATAGAGTGGCACTATTAGGAGGTGTGGTCTTGTTGGAGTGGGTGTGGCCTTGTTGTGGAAGTGTGTCACTGTGCAGCAGGCTTTGAGGTCTCATGTATGCACAAGTTATGCCCAGTGTGGGACAGTTCATTTCCTGCTGCTCAGGGATCAAGACATAGAGCTCTCAGCTACCTCTCCACCCGTGTCTGCCTGCATGTGGTCATACTTCCCACCACGATAATAGACTAAACTCTAAACTGTAAACCACCCCCAATCAAATGCTTTCTTCTACAGAAACCCTAAGACAATTGGCATTTTAAAAAACACAGGTCTCTCTCTTTCTCTCCTCAACCCAGAACTCCAGCCAGCTCCTGGCCAGTTTGTCACTCCACAGGAGTAGGCTTTGCAGGGATTTCTCATCTGACACCATGTGTCTTTACAAAGGAACAAATGAAAATGTCCCCCTTAACTTCCCACCCGGAGCCAGTTCAGAGCCTACAAGGTGGAGCCTGGCTGCCTGCCCTTACTTGCTGAGGCACACACACTGTTTATCTTCCTTTAGAGGATATGGCAAACCCAACTGTGAAAATCTGCACATTTTACTCTATATCATAAGAAAGCAAATGCTGCCACATGGCACACTCACAAGAAACACAGGCAATGAAGAAAACCTCCAAAAGCAAGTATCCCCGAGAATCCAGTATCATGCCAGCAAGGATGGAAATGACGGCCAGCCCGAGGTTCTGAATGGATTGCATGCTAGGATTTGAGGATAAAAAAAATCATTTCATTCTCCAGAGTCTTCATACACAGACTAACTTCACTATTAATATTAGTATCACAGACCACACATTACAGGTGTTATGAAAGACTCGCAGCCAGGGAGCACATGGATAGATTTTGGGTTTTGGAGACAAGGCAGCTATGTAGGCCTGACTGGCCTGGAACTTACTCTGTAGACCAAGCTTGCCCCGAACTCACAAAGAACCACCAGGCTCTGACTCCAGAGCGCTGGGATTAAAGGTGTGCGCCACCACTGCCAACAGATTTGGGGGTTTCTCCTGGACTGTTCCTGCTACTCGGCCGTCGGCTCCAAGGCAAGGGAAGTGTGAAACACCTACCTGATAAAGGAAAGGGAGAGCTGCCTGCACAGCAGTCACCGGAGCAGGTGCCCCCCTTTGCCTTTGGGGGCCTGGGATACCGATCACCCTCCCACTGAGCAGAGCTCAGATAGACAGGAGTGGCCATGTCTCCTACGGGTTTTAGCTTCCGCCAGCTGTCTTGCTAGGGGCTTCCCTTGCTGGATGGCCAAGTGTACCTGAGTTTGTCTGGACTAAGGAGCACCTAACAGAAAAGAACTCCTCTGGGTATGTCTGTTGGTCATGTCTGGAGGAAGGACTTCAGCGGGAAACCCTGGACATGGCTAAGCACCACCCATAGGCTGGAGACCTGATGAAAATAAAAGGGCAGCGGGATGGCTATTCTTGGCTGTCAACTTGACCACATCTGGAATTATAAAACCCAGAAACGGAGGGGCACACCACAAGGGAATTTTGCTTAATTTGAAGTAAGATTGACCTCTAATCTGGATCTTTGAGGTGGGAAGACCCACCTCCAATCTGAGCTCACCTTCTGCTAGAAGCCGATATAAGGACATGGAAGAAGGAAGCTTTTGCTCTTTGCCTGCTTGGTCGGCTCCCTAGCAAGACCATTTCTTCACTGGCATTTAAGCCTACATCTTCAGAATCCAGAGTACACTGAAGACCAGCTGAGACATCCAGCCTCATGGCCTGAACAGCTACTGGATTCTTGGACGTGGCATTCATAGACAGCCATTGTTGGACTAGCTGGACTGCTGTCTGTAAGCCACTCCATAAATCCCTTTCTACATAGAGAGATGCATTCTGTGAATTCTGTTACTCTAGAGAACCCTGAGTAATACAGGAAGAAAGGCCTGAGAGCAGGTGTAGGGTGTGTGGGTGGGTGTGTGTGTGTGTGTGTGTGTGTGTGTCTGGCTGCCATGAGGGATCTGCCTCACCACTAGCCTAGAATCAATGGAGTCAAGAATTATGGACTGAAACCTCTAAAACCAGGAACTAAAATAAACCTCCATTGGGTTGTTTTCCTCAGATCACAATTAGGGAAAATGACCAGAAACACCACAATAGCTGCTTTAAAATACTAACTGATGTTTCCAGTCACCCGCAGGGTCAGTGCTGTCCCAGAGTTAGGACACACGGAGCATCATGACAACTGACACAGCGGAAGGCAGCGTGTGTGACAGGCGATGAAAATGCAGTACTTACAACCCGTACGCAGTTCCCAGCTGGTGTTCCAGAACTACAAATGCCACCATTGGCCACAAAGCACAGGCAAGCAATGAGTAGGAGAGTCCCAGGAGACACTGGACAGGAGGGCAGAAGGATATAGTATGTCATTTTCCTTGATAAGCATTAGTAAAGTCACAGACTAGCTAAATGGAAATGTAAATAGGTTTTGCTGTAATTAGACTAAAATTTGAAACGCTTGGCCTCTCTCAGTGCCCGGCACTGTCTTAACCATTTTCAATTGTGTGTATAAGCTGTCTGGGCCACTGGGTAGTCAAGGGCACAGACAATTTCCAGGAAGTTCTTATCCAAGTTTCAGGCATGATTTTTTACCTGATTTTCCTTAATTACAGATGAAGTAATCGAGGCAGCAGAGTGTCGTTATTCTACTGCTGCCCGTACAGGACCAATTCTGAGCTGAAAAGCAGAGCAGGGATGCAGCTGCCATCACTTGTTAGACGCTATGTGACAAGGCCCTTTCCACAATTAAAAAAAAAAAAATAGAACTTGCTGACTATGCTGGCAGCAGGCCTGCAGATGTGCAACTCTGAGTGCAAGGCCAGTCGAGTCTACACAGTGAAGTTGGAGATAACTTTAGCTGTATACAGCAAGAGTATGTCTCAAATCAAAAAAAAAAAGTGAAAAAGAAAAAGCATGATTTGAATTTAAATTAAGTATTACATGTACCTATCAAACTGGAAAATAAGAAAATAATGCCGACACCCAACATTAGCAAGGCAAACGGACACATCCGGGCACTCCTGGCACAGTTACAAATGAGGAAGGAGTCCCTGAGCATCGTACATAAGACGTTCCCTGTGCAAAGCCTCCAGGGCAGCACTCCTATCCCTAGGACCTGGATGTCCCTGTAGGAGACTTCCGTGGAATTGCCCACTGACGCCCAGGGTGCTCCAGTGAGAACAGGTAAGACACGCAGCACTTCAGCCTGCACTCTGAAAACTGACACCAAGAAGACAGAGAAACCTTCACGGACTTCCTGCCACCTTTATTCCTACCAAGAATCAGAGGCAGAAGAATGGCTACTGGGCCAAAAAATGGTCACTTTTAATGAAATGACTTATTTTAATGCAGCTCAGAAAAATAAATGGAAGTAATTAGTTTTCCAGTCATGAGACTGTTTTATTTCAAATTCTGCTTCAGCTTTGACAGCTCCCTACTAAATAAGCCAAATGAAAAACAACCCTTATACATTATTAACTGATAATCCTTTTATTAAAAAAAGTATTCACTTTGTCAAAATTATCATCAAGTCACATCCCCCCCCCACCCCCCAGCACTGCCAGCTGGGTTTGCCAGGCACACCAAGCATCCCTGAGCTCTCTCTGAAGCCCTGACCATCCCCAGCTAATCACCATAGCGATCCACGGGTTCCAGAAGGTGAAGGCCAGCATCATGTGGGACAGGAGGGTGGTAGCTACTGCACACAGGACCCAGATGACGTTCTTCCCAGTTTTGTCCACCAGGAGTCCGAATACTGGGGACATGGGAGCTGATATGACATACACGATACTGTCCAAAGAGCACAGGAATTAACAGAAGGCCACACAGCATCTCTACAACAGCAGACTAAGCAAGTCCAGCTCGTTAATTCAGCATTCTTCTCAAACGACCACCAGAAAAGAGAAAGAGAAAAACCAAGAAGAATTCTTTGGTTTTGTCCCCCCACCCCCTTAATGCAAAGCCAAGTCTTTGGGACTGGGGTCTGCAGTGTTAGGGGGGCTGGGGTCACACAATTTTTCTGGCCTCTCAGGCACGGCCTCTGCTTATGAATACCCCAAATATCACATGCAACAAGAACTTACAGAATTGCACCAAATACCTGTTAATTGCACTTGCTGACTGGGGAGAAAATCCAAATTTCTCTATGAAAAAAACTCTAAAATTAAAAAAGAAAAGTGTGCACATTAGAACTACTTTCGCTTCATGAAATAAAGACAAGTTAAAAAATAACTCTAATGTCCAATGGGCTTTCCTTTCCTGATAATATTCTCCCACTGTTATCTTTTATCAATCACGTAGCACTCCGCTGCAGCTCAAGGGCTCATGGGACTCCTTCACTGACTCAACTATGCCTGCCCACATGTTGTCAGAACATCAAAGTAACAGCAGAACAGTAGAGTCCTTTACTGTGCAATAGAGTTCTTGCCACTGTGACTACGTGGTTTTAAAGGTTATAAAGACATAAAAACACAATTCCTGCAAACACATTTGCACTCACACACTGCAGCAGCCAATGAATGAGGCAAGAAGCAGACGAAGCAAGCAAGAACCTGCCTTGAATCCTGATCCTAAGTCTGGCAGGATTAACCCTAAGTGGACAGGCACCAATACACAACTTCCATTCATAGTAAGCAGCCTCCTGATCCAAGAACAAAAGAAAATTTTAAAGGATTTCTTCAAGAGGATAATGAAAGTATTAAAACAAAGCTAAGCCGGGAGCTATCAATGCCCACTGTATCCCAGAACTTGAAATAAGTAGTCTAAATATACACTGTGTCCAGAGTGGCAAAATTAACCACAGAAAGTACCCATTCATCGACGTGACTCAGCTCTCGCGATAACTTACAGGTGGACGGGCAGCTGGAGGATACTCACTTGCCCAGGCCGATGAACGGGAACACCGCTGCGTAGTAGCAGACACAGATGAGGAAGATCAGCCAGAGGGGCAAGGAGAAGTCCTTTATGTCAGTCAGCTTAATGACTTCACCTTGAGAAAGGGAAGACGCGTTGTTTCATAAACCTAAGGGCCTTTCATCTATGGTCACCATTTTTTTTTGTTTTTTTTTTTGTTTGTTTTGATTTTTTCGAGACAGGGTTTCTCTGTGGTTTTGGAGCCTGTCCTGGAACTAGCTCTTGTAGACCAGGCTGGTCTCGAACTCACAGAGATCCGCCTGCCTCTGCCTCCCGAGTGCTGGGATTAAAGGCGTGCGCCACCACCGCCCGGCCTATGGTCACCATTTTTACTCACATAATTAAATGATTTTTTTTTTCTGGAAAATTCCACAAATAGCATCTCTGAGACAACTTACAAGTAATAGGGAAAAAATAGAAGGTACAGTTGTTCCCATCTACGGGAACTAAAATCACTTTACTGATATGAAAACAGAATCAAGAATGTACGTTCTGTCAAAACGTTTAAACGGGGGAATACATACAAAAATTTAGATAAGCAGAAATGAGTCTGAAGATATAAATGTTCGGCGCCACAGCGCTGCACTGTGGCTGTGCCTCCATAAAGCAGCTTTAGAGATGCCTTAGTCTAGTTAGAGGACTCACCCCAGCCCCCGGCACCCTACAGCCAGAGAGTCTGGAATGTTCAGGTGGAGGTTCCATCCCAAACCCCCTCCCCAGAGATGCTCAAGACCACTCTCACTGGGTATTTAAACTGCCCCCCTAGAGGACAAACAAGTGGTTTCCTGGTCTTCCTTCCCCATCTTCTCTCTGAGGGCCTGGAAGGTTACCTGGGAGTGTTAGTATCCATTAAACCTGGGCTTTTTCTAATTCGGTTTGATTTGGTCTGATCTGGATTATTTTCCGTGCCCTCCGTTCCCCTCTTCCTCCAGGCTGACGTACCTGTTTTTCCTTGCTCTTTATGAAGGATTTTCTCTGCTCTCCGATCCAAATAGGCAAGGACTAGGGCGCAGATTAGTGAAAGAATGCACGTTACACCCCCTAAATAAAGGAGAGAACTTTTAGAAAAGCCCAAATGCTGGGGAAAGCTGCACCTACAAAAAGAGCAGCAGTGTGGCCACCGAGGAAAGGGAAATAGAGTCAGGGCTAAGAGAAGCAGATCAATGTCAAACACACACACAAGAGGGACAGAGCGGCAGACAGCCGGCAAGCAGGGGTCACCTTTATCACAGTATGGCTCAACAGAAGGTTGGAAACTAGAAGGAAAATACTGGAACAAAACAGCCTGGGTTTGCAGAGACTGGGGAGAGCGGACGGCTGCTACAGGAAGGTGAAGACAGGAGATCCTCGGAGCTCACTGGCCAGCCAGTCTAACTGAGTAGCTTCAGTGAGAGACCTTGTCTCAAAACCTTAGGTGGGGAGTGACGGTGGAAGACATCTACCACTGACCTCTGGCCTCCACACACATGTAACATGTTCACCCGTATGCACACGTGCACAGAACAACATGAACGCATACATACATCACAGAAAGAGAGGGGGAGGAACTTCCAGCTGAGCAGCACACTATGTATGTTCCAATTCAAAGAAAGTGGGTTCTGCTGCTGCCACCGACACGGTGATGCCTTTGGACACAAACTTGGCCTAAGGCTCAATTCCTCAGGTATAAAATAAAAGGCTTTGATTTGATGATGGCCAATTTCTTTTCTACCTCTGAAATTCTTTAAAATTCTGCATGTGAAGAAAACTAAATGGAATGTTGAAGAGCAATGACAGTAAAATAACTTTTAACTAAGACGGAGCAATTGAGAAGGAGGGTGTGGGGAAAAAGCAGCTTGGAGATAGGATTCCTGTTAGCCTCGCCCCCACTACCTCTTTAACCGGCTGTGTGCATCAAGCAATTACAGGCAAAAGAAGACATGAGAAAGCAAGCTGCACCTCACTGCTCCACAGTGTCGGCACTGAGTCTAGAGTTCCTTCTCCTTTGGCACAGTGTCTCCTATGGCAGGCCTTCAGAGGACAAGGCAAGGGACAGAAGGATTCACTCACCAATCATGAGTGTCACTCCCAGGGTCAGGTGGCCAGCGGCGCCCAGTGAAGTCTCAATCTTAGTATACAGCCATCCCATGAGGTTCATGCTCACTGTGCTTCCCTGAGGAAGGAAGAAACAACAGTATTCTCAATTATATACTCTTGGGGGAGGGTTTGCTTGTTTACTTATAGTATCTCAGTAAAGTAAGTATAACTGGAGTCCACATTACATGGAAGATAATCTGGATGTAATCGAGGTGGGAAGACCCGCCTTTAATCCAGATCCTTTGAGGCAGAAGACCCACCTCTAATCTGGGCAACACCTTCTGCTGGAAGTCTATATAAGGACCCAGGGAAAGGAAGCTTTTGCTCTTTGCCTACTTGCTCACTCCTTGCTTTCAAGCCATTTCTTCACTGGCATTGGAGCCTACTTCTTTGTAGAGCACTTTTGAGGCAGGGTACCAAAATTGAGGAGAAATTAGACAAGCTATAATTGATGAGAAATTAGGCAAGCTTTATTAAGGCTCTCTGAACTAATGACTGTTCATTTTACTCTCTTATGCTATTTATGGATGCTTTACTGAAGACAAAGTGTGGTGGTTTGAATAGGTATGGCCCCCATAGACTCAATGTGTTTGAACACTTGGTCCAAAGGGAGTGGTACTATTAGGAAGTGTGGCCTTGCTGGAGTAGGTGTGGCCTTGTTGGAAGAAGTGTGTCACTGTGGGGACAGGCTTTGAGGTCTCATATGCTCAGCTACCCCTAGTGTGGTACACAGTCTCTTTTTGCTGCCTGCAGATCAAGATGTAGGACTCTCAGCTCTTTCTTGAGCACCATGTCTGCCTGCATGCTGCCAAGTCACTGATGATAATGGACTAAACCTCTGAAACTGTAAGCCAGCCCCAATTAAATATTTTCCTTTATAAGAGTTGCCATGGTGCATATTAGATGTAAAGCCAAGTATAACCAGGCTACAATCCTCAGCACCAGAAAAGCTAGGTAACAAGAAGGACCCTAAAAGGGACAGACGGCTCTCCCTGGGAAGAGGAAAGAGAAGAGATGTCCTGGGAAAACTGATGGGGGAATGGGGACATGTGGGATCAGGATGGTCAAGTAGGGGCAGGACGGAGTGAGAAAGCAGTGAAAGAGATGTCTTGATAGAGGGGGTCATTATGAGGTTAGGGAGAAACCTGGTGCCAAGGACACTCCCAGAACCCACAAGGATGACCCCAGCTAAGACTCCTAGCAGACAGTGGAGAGGGTGCTTGAACTGGCCTTCCCCTGCAATCAGATTGGTGACTAACCCTAACTGTCATCACAGAGCCTTCACCCACTATCTGAAGGAGGCAGATGCAGAGATCCACGGCCAAAACCTGGGCTGAGCTGCAGATGTCCAGTTGAAGAGAGGGAGAAGGGATTATATGATCAAGGGTGTGGGGTGGTCAAAAACCATGATGGGGAAAACCCACAGAGACAGTTGACCTAAACTTGTGGGCACTCACAGACTCTGGACAGTTAGGGAATCAGCATAGGACTGACCTAGGCCCTCTGTATCTGGATGACAGTCGTGTAGCTTGGTCTCTTGTGGGACTCCTAGCAGTGGGACCAGGACCTGTCCCTGATGCAAGAGCTGGCTCTCTGAACCTATTCCCTATGGAGGGGTGCCTTGCCCAGCCTTGATGCAAGGGGGAGGAGCATGGTTCTGCCTCAACCTCATATGCCATGCTTTGTTGACTCCCATGGGAGGCCTTACTCCTTCTGAATGGAGAGGGAGGAGGAGTGGATGAGGGAGCATAGAAGGGACGTGGAGGGGAGAGGGAATGGGAGGAGAGGAGGGAAGGGAAACTGTGGTTGGTATGTAAAATTGTTACCACAGTCATGGTGTCTCTTCACAGCAATAAAGCCCTAACTAAGCCACAAAGTCAATGTCACTTTAAGTCCTAGAGAAGTAAAAAAAACAAAGGCTAGAGAAGTAGCTCCCTGGTTAGGGCACTTGCTGTGCAATCACGGGAACGAGAGTCCAGATCACAGCACCCATGTAACATCTCAGTGTCCCCTGTATGCCTAATAACACAGCTCTGAGGAGACAGGAGACTGGAGCCTGCTGGCTTCCAGCCTGCATGAGAAAATGCCTAGGTGAACAGGGGGAGCGCGACAGAGTGTGACAGAGAGTAACATCCAATGCCCTCCTCTGACCTCTGCATGCAGAGACACCTACACAGGACCACACACAAACAGGTGTTTCGGAAAGTGATATATAAAACCAATGCCTACTTCTTCACACCCAAGTGTGCCCAGCATACTTCTTTCTAAGACTTTGAAGAGATAACTTGCTTCCTATTGGGACTCACGAGGTCTGGCACCATACTTACAATTCTGGCCATGCTGAGTTGGAGTCCAAACACCAGGTTTAACTCTTTGCCTTTAAACCAACTCACGGCATATGTATTCTGGGCAACTGCTAAGGACTCTCCTCCAATTCTAAATGTGGGGGAAGAAAAGTCACAGCTTTGAAAGAAACCCCAGCAATTTCAACACTCCTCCCCAAAAGAAGTAGGACTTCTGTTCCCTCTTGAATAGCGGTAGGCTTGAGGGCTCCAGCCAAGAAGACATAGTGAATGCATGCTGCATGGTCATAAGCATCCCAAAGATGGCATCAGCCATTTCAGCCCGGCACTCACAGCTGGAGTCCTAAGTTACTTTGCACAAATGGTAACCATTCCCATGCTACACAAAAGCAACCTACACGAGAGGCACCACTTGAAAACAAACGGCTCTTTAAGGAATCTAAGTATCCAATATGCAAAACAGCAAGCTGCAGGTGATTCCAGCCTCTGGCCTTCTATGAATCTCTGCAGCAGAAATCCCAGACACCAGGACAGACAGCCTACTCACATACTCCACCTGCCACAAACTGTAAACAAATATGATGACTGTCTTCTATTGTGATGTGTTGGAATGATGAGGCAAGCTGAGTTCGCGATCATGACATGCAACGAAAGGAGCCTGACCTCTGCACCATCTGTCCTACACAAAACACTGAGAGGGCAGACTGTCCTGCGTACACATTTTGTAAAAATGAAATCTCACTTTTCAGACCAATATGCAAAGCACTTACAGAATCAACGTTCTTCTACTTCTGGGGTTCAAATGTTCTTCCACTTAGCTCCACACGTTTATCACTACCCCTTGAGACTCATTTCAAAGATGTCACTTCCACATCCTAAAATAAGTCCTGCCATGGTTCTGTCCTAGTCCAAAGGTATCTTTTCCTCCTCGTCTACAAATAAGTTCCCACGCTCTCACTTCACCCATGTGGCCATTTTTAGCCACATTTTTGTTCCAGAATCTCTTTCAAGATTTATTTCCTTCAGAGATAAACCACATCTATCTATCCACATGCCCTTGGTGCCTCTGAAAAGACTTCCTTCTGTCAACTGTATGCCTCAGGGTAGGAAGCCCGCGGCTGGACTCAGAACAGGTCTGTGTAGCAGACACTGAAGTCAGCCTAGAGGTACTACGCTACTTCAAGACACCTGAACAGTGAGCAGGAAGACGTACGCGCCACTCACTCAGGAAAAGATGCCCAGAGTAACTGACCTAGAAACTGATGGGCCATACTTCGTGAATGGAAGCAAATCTGTCTTAAATGCAATCAGGAAAAACATCATTTCTGAAGAAGCTTATAATTGCAAACTCTACAGCTAACCACGATCACTCAAAACTAAAACAAGTAACCAAGAAGAACACTACATATTTAGGCTACATTTCAAAGATGTGAAATATTTCTCGAAATAATGATGTATTGCTTTTAAATCCTCAATACAGGACAAGTAGTGTGGGTCAGTGATATGAAAGGCCCTGGCTTTAGTCCTTAGCATTAAACAGATCCTTAATAAACATGCAAAGATAACATGAAATTATGGAATAACTTACCCAAACACAAACCTCCCAAACTCCATCAGCCAAAACGCATTAACTATTCCACCCAGAGCAAAAATAACCTGTAAATAGTAATAGAAAAATAAATTCAGGACATTTGAAAGGGATGAGTAACACAACAAACCCTTGTCCTCACAATAATTTTATTAGCCAAACTAGAAAATCTGAGAAATTAAAGTATCAATGCTCATGCATTTAATAGGACTTATGCTGGCCAGATGGCAAGCCTCCAGCATAACTGTGGGGGATCTTCCGGATCAGGTTAACCCACAGGCAAATATCCACCCAAACGTGGGTGGCGCCATTCTCTGAGCTGGGCGGCATAAAAGGAGAAAGCTCAAGTTGGGTGGGCACCCTCACTTTCTGCTTCCTGTGACACACACAGCTACAAGCCACAGCATTATACAGTAATTGCTCAGCCAGCTTTTCAGGAAGCGACTCATCAGAGCCAAAAGCTTTGCTGGAGGTTTAAACCAAGACACAGGGCATATTGGAATCATTGCCTTGTGAATAAAGTGGCTGCTTCTTGCTGTAAGATTTCTCGCTGTAGCTATCCCCTTTCTGTTACAAATCTGGGGTTTGTCTCCTGCAGTTCATAACTATTTGAGCTACGTCTGGAGACAGTCACACAGTCTAGAATCCTGCTTCCCACACCAGGCCTTTGCTCCTCTCCCCTGTGTAAGCATAGAGATCTGCCTTCCTGCATTTTTATTTTTTATCGACAGGCATTTGGTCACCATTTAGGGTCTAGGCAAAAGCACTCCATTTAAGAGATTCCCAGATGTCCAAGGACATAGAATAACTACATGCCTAAAGCTGTTAATTCATAGCTGCTCACATAAACAGAAAAGAAAATAAGCATGCTTTGGTTATACCTCACTTACAGATAAGGAAAGTGATGACCTAAAGCTAATCTTGCATTAAAAGATTCCTAACTGCTCACCTCACCTTTACCTCCATTTACTGATGACTTTAGTTCAGGAGATTAACGATGAGTCTTACTCTCAGAAAAAATGATTAACCATCTACACACAGTGCAGAGGAAGACAAACCTCCACTGGCGCCTCTGATAAGCACAAGCTTTTAAGAGTTTGCTAACAATGAAGCTTTCTAACATTTGACAAAAACGCTAATGGACCAAGGACCATAAACTTATATAGATTGCCTGGTTACCTACGCCTGCAAACTTTTGTGGGTCTTTATAGCTGGGTAAGAACAAAGAGTTAACACAAGTGAGGACAGAAAGAGGCTGGAGCAGAAGAGAGCAGAAGCATCCCAGAAATTAGCAGAGATAGAAAAATAAAAAAGAAGAAGAAAATATAGTAGAGAGTTGAAATTGGAATCAAAGTTGAGACAGAGAAGTTATAGACAGTTAGGAGGGAAGAATTAGAATGGAGAACAAGAAAGAAATAATAAGAAAGAGACATGGATAGAAAGAGCGTGTTGTGAGTAGACTTCTTAACCCTCAGATATTAGTTCCTTTAGTTTATTGTGGTATCTTTCTTCTGAACCCTGAGAGGAACCCTTAGAGGCTGGACCTTTACAGTTCCCAATAAGACACTGACTGCTTCATATCCCACCAACATGCCTTACCCCCAAACTGTGGGCCAGAATAAACCTTTATCCCTCCTAAGTGGCTTCTGCCATTCACAGCAATGAGGAGAGCGACTAAGATGATGTAATTAAAGGCTAAAAATAAATGATACCACGTGGCCATTCGTGGGCCTGATTAATCAAGATGGTCATTCATTAAACATATTTTGCTTGGGGAATTAGATTAGACTTCAAAGTCACTGTCATGAAATGAACAGATATTTTGGCCTTTCTTACCTGCCCAACGCAAACAAGGCAGCTGAAAATAACCGTGCCCCATCTGTGTGAGAGAGAAAATGTCCATCATCGGTCACTTCTCAAGTCTACCGAGTTCTTCGAAGAAAAACGTCAACCCATTCCTACATTTTCCCAATCACCAGTTAAGTTTGCCCACAAATTAACTTTTCTGCAAGCTTACCGTATTCCAAATATTCGGTCTATCAAAAAGCCACCCAAGAAACACAAGACTACATTGGGCCAAGAATACCAGGCATACAGCAGCATGAATTTCGTGGTATTCACTTGCATGTCCTATATGGGAAGAAAAGAAAACTATTTTTCCAAACGAGTTTAGCAATTAACAAATCAAAAACAAACAGTGATGACAGCTGTCTAGGGTAAGTCCCTTGAGACTCTCGGGGAAGCTCCTTGCACTCAGAAGAACAGTCACACGTGGGCACAGCTTAACTCCACACACTACTGATGGGGCTCATGGATTCCAGGACCAGTCAGTAGTATGGGGCACAACGCAGACTGTTTCTATCTCCTACATCCTTATGTCTTCATCTCTGCCTGCATTATGGATTCCTCCCACATAGAAAAGAATCATCTTTGCCCAGTCTTATGGACTCTATCCTCTTTAACACCTACTAGAACACAGAAGGACAACTCATGCACTCTCCCTCCTGCTCAATGGCTTAAAAAAAATATATACTCCCAACAACGGTGTAAGCGCCCAAGAAACAACAAATATCAAATATAATTTTACAATTCAAAACCAGACTACGGACGCTGATAGGGACAATACTCAGCAAACGGTACCCACATTTATAAAGGTAAATAACAACTGAGTTTATCTAAGAAGGCCAAAGCCAATCCATAGATCACTTATCCAGAGGGGTAGGCAGCGGGAATGTAAAATCTCAACAAAAACTGGCATTTTTAGCAACACAAGTTCACAATTATCCACCTAAAGAATGAAACTATCTTCCATATATGCATCATCCATGAGTTCTTTGGGGAAGCAAATATGACCCCAAGAAGCCTGCAGCTTGTGGGCTTGCTGATGACATTAGAATGGAAAGTAGGCGGACCTTTCAGAAGGGGCACCCTGAGAGCTCATGGTACTTTGGCATCTTTAAGTCAGTGCTCCATAACAAAGAGCAGCACAAGAATGTGGAAAATGAACTCACCTGTTTAACCTGAGTCTGGAGGGCAGAGGGGCCGTCATAGCAAAAGTAGCTACCTAGGGAAGAAAGAGCGCATATGTCAGCCTCAATGATCAAGTCTGCACAGAAGTCTACAAGGCCTAATTACAAGGCCTAATTAGTAACTAGGCTGGGGAGTTGAAGGCTTACACTATTGCTCACGCCAGGGAAACGTTTTTAGACACTTCCTCATCTGCCATCCAAAAGAACTTCCACAATTGAGCAATGTGCATACCCAGCAAATAACAGAAACCTAACAGCCACTGTTTTTAATCTTTTTTTCTTCATGCTTCCCATGCTTATTACTGTATTAATATATCCATGAAATAGCTTCATTTTTCCCTTCTTAAAGCCATCAACACTAAAAATCCTACATTCTTTACAGTTGCAAGTTAGCTGCCGTCACTTTTCCTGAAAGCAGAATTAACTTCCACTATTCAAACCAAACCAGTCTTTGAAATAAATTCTGATCCTGTAAACAAAATACCCAGGAGCAAATGACTACGTGAATACGGTACTAGAAACAACACAACCGAGAGACTAAAGGATCAAATGAAAATATAACACGGTCTCCTGAGGAGTTAGAAACTCGAGTGGGGAGAGAGGTGTTATCCATGACCGGGAGAAGTATCTCAACTGTGACTGACAGGCTTGAGGGGCCCCAAGATAACACTGCCTGTTTCCACACTGACTGCAGATACCCAAAGCTACCGGTACCACGGTGGGCAAGGTAACTAGAGAGGCAGGACTCCGGCTTCTCAAACCCTTAGCCCAATCTACCTACCAAAAATAAGCTGTCAGCTTGAGTACGGACAGAATCTTCAAGTGTTTTGTCTTTGCTTCTTTGTTGTTGATTCTAAACCTAGGACTTCTGGTTCCTAGTTTAGTTTTTAGTAAGAGATTCAATACCAAGGTTTGTTTGTTGAGACACGATCTCACTCTAGTGCTGGCTATCCTCTGGAACTAATAGAGTCACCTGTCTCTGCCTCCCAGGACCGGGATTAAAGAAGTACACCACCAAGCCTGGCCCAGTACCAGCACGTTTTAAAGCAAAGGAATGGGTTCCATCATTCCAAAAACTAATCAACAGCGTGTACAAACTGCAAAGAAACCAAAGCCAAAAGTGTCCGCTACACACCAGGATCATATGTTTCTGAATCTGATCCCTGAAATGACACTTTCAAGTCAATCCACTATTTATGAATCGGACCACTGGCAGCGTAAATTTAAACTGTAACACAGGAGGGAAATATGTTTTTAAAAAGAATCTTAAGAAACTGCTTTCCGAGGATCAGATTTCTTAAGTGAAACCAAAAGCCTCCAAACAAGTGGGCTGCTTCACACGGGAAAGGTAAGAAAAGACGCCTAGTGTTAGGCTGCCAGCAAGGTACAGTGAACCCAAAGCCGATGCGAGAACTCAAGAAACACCAAGAAACGCGCCCGCGGTGGGGTGGGGAGATGTCTCCTAGGGAAGGGAGGGAGAGGGATTTGATCAACGCTCAGAAGTCTCCTGAGCACAGTGCTCCGGGGCAAACAACTGAGATTCCTTCTCACCCCCGTCCCCAGGGAGGAACTGCTGCACTCTGGGACTTAGCAGGAACAAAAGTCGCCAGCTCTGTCCCCAGCCTCGCTCGCGACAAAAATAGAAGGGATCCCAAGCCAGGACGGCAGAGCGGATCGGGGACTCGAATCCCGGAATCCTTCGATCGTTCTCCCTAACCCTCCCGGGCTCACCGAAGCCGAGGAAGCACATCAGCAGGAGCACCACGAGCCGGTGCGCCAGGTGGCTGGGGTCGCAGAGCGCGGGCAGAGCGCGCGGGGCGCCCGGGACCGCGCTGTCCCCCTCGGGCCGGTCCCCAAGCAACGCCCGTGCCTCCTCATCCTCCTCCTCCATCGGACTGTAGCTCGGAACGGAGCGGGAAGCAAAAGCAAGGCTGGAGAGAGGACGCTCACGTGACCGCGTGCGCTCACGTGACCCCCGCGAGTCACGCACCGCCGTGCTCACGTGAACGCCTGTTCACGTGGTGGCGGGGCATTTGTTTACTGCGCTTTCTGGTCCACTGATGCGGGTGGGATGAGGTGAGGTGGATCGGGTCCTCCCGCTTCCCGTTAGCGTCTGATTTAAGACCAGGAGGGTGTACGGGTGCAAAACTCCCAATGGGCGGCTCGATTTGAGCAGGTAGGGACCTTAAAATCCTTCTGCAGCTGAGCCCCCTCTCTCCCTCATTTCGCCAATTCCTCCTGCTCACGGACCTTCTGATGTGCCTAGCACTGATGTTGGGGAAAAGGACGAGGTTCTCTCACCTCGAGAGTACGGGTGAGAGAATTTACTTAGGGAGCCAGACAGAAACTAATAAATCTGGAGGCTGAATGACTGCAGCGGGAACGGGCATTCCTCACAAATGTCTCATCTGAGTTTTATGCGTTTATAATTACACGTTATATTGGTCCTGGAATAAGAGAAGGAAGTCGAGAGTAGCGATGTGAAACGACCTGAATGAAGAGCCCTTCTCAGACGGCCAGCAGAGAATCAAGACCACTAGGTTTGTTTTGAGAAATTCGATTTGGCAGCGCAGCAGCCTTCTACCCCAATTTTCTAGGTGTCCCAAGGCTTTGCCAGTAGAATTTGGAATGTAGTAAGACTAGGTGTTAAAAATAGCTATGAAACATGCGGCAGAACTGAAAGTGAGAGACTTCGAGTCTGACCCTGGAGAGTTTATAGGCTTGGCACAAAGGAAAGATTCAGGGACTAGCTGCAAGGTAAAGTAGGGACGTGTTTAAACAATAGCATATGAGATCTGAAAGAAGAGGGGGCCTTTTGAGTGTCTCCCAGATGTCTAGGTTGGCCTTCCAAAGAGATCCAAATAGAGGGGCCAGGGAAGTAGAGGCGGAGTGTCCGAGGAGAGATGTTTAAAAATATTTACACAGAACCTGCTTTCTACCTCCTGGTCCTCTGACTAACAACTCCGGCGCAGCGGTCACTCCATCTTGGGCTTATTCTTTCACTAAACAGCTGTACTGCAGTGAAAGACCTAGACCATCAGTTTACATCTGCTGACCCTGCCCACAAGATACATGACTAAATGTCTTGTATTAGCTACTTTTATGTCAACTTCACAAGCTGAAGTCACCTAAGAGGAGGGAACCTCAACTAAGAAAAAGTCTCCATACCATCAGTTCTGACCTCTCGCAGGCAGAAGAGCTGGCCCCGGGATAACGGGAATGGGAGGGCTGGCCCTGCTGGGCACCAGCTGCAGCGCGCAGAAGAGTAGGTCCTGCACCTAGTGGGCAACACAGTAGAGTTGACCCTGGTGGTGTGGGAGTGAGTGAGCATGCGCTCCAGGGCAGGAGAGCAGGAGAACTTGCCCTGCCCCTTGCTGCCTGCTGCATTGGGGGAGCTAACTGGGACAGAGCTGGAGATCTCACCCTAGGGGTGAGTATGAGGGAGAGCTGGTGGGGTGCTGACCAACCACCCCAGCATCCACCCCATCTGTGATCTGCTGGAGCGCGTGAAGGCGCTGGTCCTGCAGATCCAAAGCTGCAGGATCTCCATGACACATGTCAACAACAGGAAGTCCGGGAAAAGTCCCAGTGAGGGCTCTGTATTGATGGTGTAGCAGAACGCAGAGGCATCGAGCCAGACCAATGACTCATTGCAAAGAACACTTGCAAGTAAAGCTTATGGGCTAAAGGGTATACTGTGTGACTCACTGGGCCACACTACAGCTTCCATGACACATTTTTTCTGCAGGGTTGGGGAGAGGTTGCTAGGGCAGATACAAAGGGTCAGTGTTGGGTCCATGGGGGTTGTGCGAAGATGGGGACAGGCCACCAAAGTCTCATAAACCAGAAGCAAACTTTATTCCAGAAACCAGATTCAAGGATAAAATAAAAAAATAAAATAAAAAATCTCCATGGAACACAAAAAGCTTGTCAGCTAGCTGAGACCACAGCCAGAGGCAGATTTTGTAAGTCTGTGGCAAAGGCCAGTTTCTGAACCCACCTTTTTATAGTAGGGGCACCAAGCATTAGGTCTAAACAAAGGAATTTTTACAATATTGAGGTGAAATTCAGATACAGGTTGCCTTGCTTTACAATCTCCATTAACAGAGTTTCTCAGTTGCACTGGTGTTTATACTTAATCGATTGTCTTCCTTGGTACTTCCAGGTGGTGCTTACTAAAGCCCTGTGCTCTCCCCTTTGATGCTGCCCGTTTCACATAGCAGGGATAATGTGTAATCCAGAGGTCATATATCTATCTCCTAAAAGTTGACTCAGCTCGTATCCATAGGCTAGCTCTCAGTTTCTAGAGAGATTCTTCGGCCTTCTAAATAGAGCTATGGGTTGTAAAGTGGAGTAACCCATGTTAGTCCTTAAGCTGCTGAGAAAGCTGCTGACAGTCTGTTCTCATTCTCCTAGGCTTACAACTTTATAATTCTTTATTTCCACATTCTTATCTCTGGAATCTACATTTTTATATTTTTATTCTTGGACCCTTCAGTCAGGAGATGAATGGGATCAGGATACATGATGTGAAATCCACAAAGAACCAATAAAAAGTTTTTTTAAGAAAGGAAAATACTTTAAAAGAAAAAGAAACCTCCATAAGATCACGCTGTGAGTAAACCTGTAGGGCGCTTTCTTAATTAGTGTTTGATGTGGGAGGCTCCGGCACATTGTGGCTGTTGCCATCCCTGGGCTTATGGTCCTGAGTTCTACAAGAAAGCAAGCTGACCAATGAGGAGCAAGCCAGTTAGCAACACTCCTCCATGGCCTCTGCATCAACTCCTACCTCCAGATTCCTACCCTGCTTGAGTTGCTGTCCTGTCTTCCTTCAGAGATGAACTACAATGTTGAAGTGTAAGCCAAATAAACCTTTTCCTCCCCAACTTGCTTGGGTCGTGGTTTTTCATCATAGCAATCCCCATTTACATTAAAGCTGTATGTGGATAATATAGCAATGAATTTGTGGGGACATAATTTGTTACAGCAATGGAATAATCAGATTAACATTATCCTAATCTTAGAAACAACCCATAAATTAAGGTATGGTTATAAAAAATTAGAAGGTATTATGAAGAACAATCCCTGGCCATTCAGGTTGTACAAGAACAGGCACAACAGCGGCTGATCTTTCAAAGGCACTAACAGCCCTACCTTTAAAATGGTTGACAGACAAACCTGTTTGTATTGCACAATGGCCTTTAACAACAGAGAAACTTCGTACTTTAGAACAGCTGATAAAGAAGCAACTAAACACTCAGCATATTGAAAAATCAACCAGCCCTTGGAATTCTCCTATATTTGTTATTAAAAAGAAATCCGGAAAATGGCAGACATTATCACATTTAAGTACTGGTAATAAGGTGACTCAGACAATGGGATTTCTACAGTTTGGCATCCTTTTGCCTTTTCTATTACATAAAGGATGGCCTCTTATAGTTAATGATTCAAAAGATTGTTTTCTCACTATACCTTTACAAGTAAACGACAGAAAAATTTGCCTTCATGGTGCCTACTTACAACAATTCTCAGCCTGCCAAGAGATATCACTGGAAGATTCTCCCACAGGAAATATTAAGTAGCCCCACCCTGTATCAATATTTTGTCCAGCAGCCATGGGAAATGATGCATAAGCAATCTCCTCAATCTATAGTTTACCATTACATGGACAACATCATATTAGCTGATTCAAACATAGATGCTTTAGAAAGAATGTTTGAAGAAGTAAAGAAAATTTTGCCTTGTTGGGGGTTACAAATTGCTCCTGAAACAAATACAAAGAGGAGATTCTAATATTTATTTAGGCTAGAAAACAGGTTTACAAAAAATTAGACCCCAAAAGGTGTTGTGTGAGGTTTTACTCTTTTGGCTTTTTGAGGGGCCTGCCAACCAGCTCCCAGATAAATCATATGGATTTATAAAAAATATAGATTTATGTTATTTATAATTAAATGTATATTATTAAAAATTATAAATAATATAAATTAAGTATAAAAATAATTTATAAGTGAATTATTATTTATGAATGCCCAGTCTAAGCTTGGCTTTTTTGCCAGTTTTTCTTAACTCATATTATCCCAGCTACCTTTTACCTCTGGGCTTTTATCTTTCTCTAATTTTGTTTTTCTTACTTTCCTTCTTACTCTGTGGCTGGCTGGCTGACTGGCCCCTGATGTCCTCTTCTCCTTGTTCTTTCTTTTCTCAGGTTTCTCCTTCTGTTTATGATCTCTGCCTGCTAGCTCCACCTATCCTTGCTCCTGCCTTATTATTGGCCATTCATCTCTTTAGTAGGACCACCAGGTGTTCTAGACAGGCACAGTAACACAGCTTCATGGAGTTAAACAAATGCAGCATAAACAAAAGTCACACACCTGAAAACAATATTCCTCCTTTTATCTTTCTAAAAAAGAATTAAAGGTTTTAACTTTAACACAGTAAAACTGTATACAATAAGAACAATTATCAGGTAAAGATTACATTCACAATTACTGAATTCCAATTCATTTGTGTCTGGTAAATTTAAAGAAAATACTACATAATCTATCCTATCTTAGCAAATCAAAAATTTTATACCTAACTTACTTTCCATCATATCTAGGAAAAGCTGCCACTATAACTATCTAGTCTTCAACTCCATCAAAGACACCAGAAGGATATAACATTATTTAAATAAACAAAAAGCGCATTGCAAATGACTTCTAAAACTTCTAGAAATAGCAGAGATATCTGACTGCCTGGATAGTTACCCAAAGTTCCTTTGCAACATTGGGGCACCCATCTTCAGCCTACAGGCCTGTAGTATCTGGCAGCCACAGAAGGTGCTGTAGAGACGCCTGGCGTGGCAGGGGAGGGAGACAGAACACTTGCCACACAAGCATGGAGACCAGAGCTCTTGGCATCCACGTACAACTCTGAGAGTGGCCTGCATCCATCACGCCAGTGCTGGGAGCTGAAGACAGGCAGATCCCTGGACCCCAGCCTTACTAAATCAGTGAGCCTTGGCAATAAAAGGCATTGTGCTAGCACAAACTCTGACATGCAGAGCGGTGGGGTAGAGCAGAGAACCCAGAAAGAAACCCACACGGCTGCACACAGCGATAGTCACCTAAGTGTCCTTGCTGACCTGTTTCTCCTCTCCTCCTCTTCCTTCTGCTTCTTTGGGTTTTTTTTTTCCTTCTGAAGGTGTCAAAAGCACACACAGAAGGGCTGGGGACTTGGCTTAGTAGTAGGCTCTTTCCTTAGGACACACAAAGCCCCCTGCAAACTCAAAAAGGGGAGGGATTTTCAACAGATGGTGCTAGGAAAAGTGGATATCCACATGCAGAAGAATGGAATTACATTTATATCTTTCACACGCAAAAAAAAAAACCCTCAGGAATAAAACCAGAAACTTTGTGACTAAGGAAAACAGGGGAACACTACAGGGTCTCCACAGAGGCAAGCATTTCCTGTAAAGGACTGCAACGATCTATGAAGTCACCTCAAGAATTGACAAGTGTGATTACATTCAGTGAAAAAGCGCAGGAAACAATCCCAAGTGAAGAGAAAGTCTATGAATTATTTTTTAAAAAAGTTTGTCTCTACATCAGTCAGGGCATTAATATCTAAAAAATATAAAAAACTGCAAGAACTTAAGACCCTCATAAACCTTCCAGTTAATAAAAGGGCCATTGAGATGAACAGACAGATTGCAAAAAAAGAAGGGAAAGTGGCCAATAAGTGTTTAGAAATGGTTTCAACTTCCCACGATGGCTAACAGCAAGGGGGAAAAACCTCAACAAATGCTAACCTAGTGGTGGGGAAAGGGGAACTTATTGTACAGCCACAATGGAGATAAATATGGAGAAATTTAAGCTAAAAACAGAATTATTGTGGTCCAGTTATAGCAGTCCTGGGTACTCACGGAATCTAACCCCAGAGATGCTTGCATGGTCATGGTCACTGTTATGCTGTCCACAGTAGCTGCAGCCTGGACAAGCCTGGACAGCTAGAACAGAGTGAGTGGGTGAGTACAATGTGATACATACGCACGATGAGCATCTATTCAGTAGTAAAGATAAACGGAATAGTGGCGTTTACAGGAAGTGTATGCAATGGAAACTGTGTGGCTGTACCTACTGGAGGGTGTACTTGCGAGCATGCCCTTGGGCCCTCGGCCCCTTGCTCTTTGCCTCTTCTTGCCTCTTTTTTTCTTTATCTTCTCTGCTCTGCTCTCCCTCCTCCTTCTGTCCCTCTCTCCCAACTCTTGGCCACCACAAGATCAGTAGCTTTCTTCTACCGCGCTCTCCTACCCTGGTGTTTCAGCCTCATCACAGACCTCAAAGCAACAAAGTAAATCAGCCATGAACTGAAAACTTCTAAAAGATTCACCAAAACAACCTTTTCCTATAACCATTTGATTTTCTCAATGCAACAGAAATCTGGAACATACATGGGATTAATTCATACAATGAAATGTATATTTCTAATGCAGAAACCTCCAGACTGGCGGTGCCTTCCTGTGATCTATTTTGAAAAGCTGGGGAGGTGACCGACACCTTTAAGATCTGCTGCTTTCACAGAGGACTTAGGTTCCATTCCCAGCACATACACAGTGGCTCACAATCATCTGTAACTCTGGTCCAGGGATTCAGTGCCCTCTTCTGGTCTCCACAGGCACCACACACGTGTGTGATGTGATACATAGATGTAGGCACAACATTCATATACACAAAATTTTAAAAACTTTGAAGAGGGAAAGAGAAATTACATCCCCTTGAAGACACCCAATTGCTACGTCCAGAAGAACAGAAAGGCTGGCATGTTGGGAACACAGACATGTACTATATTAATTAGTTCCCTCGCTGTGTGGCCAAATGTCTAACAGAAAAATGCTAAGGGGGAGACATTTATTTTGGCTCACAGTGTGAGGGGATGCAGACCACTGTGACGAGGAAGGCATGGTATCTGGAACACATTCACCAGGCACCAGCAGCTTCTCACAGTAACAACAAGGGATCATAGAAACATTTGGAACCCCAAATAGACACCACCTTTAAAGTCTTCTCCAGTCGTTAACCTCTGCTTATAGGCCACACATCCCAGCCATTCAATGTTGCTCCAAAGCAATGTCAACATCTGGGCACACAGTGTTCAACCAGGTGAGCCTGTGGAGGGCTTTCACAGTCCTGATAGTCACCATGCTGAGGATAAACCATTGCCCTAAGTTTCCAGCATCATTGGCTAAACTTAGGTCCTATAGAATTCAATTTTAATAAATCGGTTTAGAAAATCACTTTTATGAATATTCTGTATGGTCTCCTTCCCACCTACTTGTGTTTGTTTGCACTCCTATTTCTCATGTGACCGTTGGCATATTCATCCATATGGTTATCAGCTGTCTTCCTACCCAGATGCGTGGAAGTCCGTATTAAAGTCAATTACAAAAATAAACTCATTAGGGGCTGGAGAGTTGGCTCAGAGGTTAAGAGCATTGCCTGCTCTTCAATTCCCAGCAACCACATGATGGCTCACAACCATCTGTAATGAGGTCTGGTGCCCTCTTCTGGCCTGCAGGCATACACACAGACGGAATATTGTATACATAATAAATAAATAAATAAATAAATAAATAAATAAATAAATAAATAAACTCATTGCATATCTTGCTTGTCTTTCTGGCTCTGGGTTACCTCACCCAGGATGGGTTTTTTCCTAGTTCCATCCATTTGCCTTCAAATTTCCTGATGTCATTGTTTTTAGCAGCCGATTAAGACTCCATTATGTAAATGTACCACATTTCCTTTATTCATTCTTCGGTTCAGGGGCAGCTAGGTGGTTTCCAGGTTCTGGCTATGACAAATAAAGCTGCTATAAACATAGTTGAGCAAGTGTCCTGGAAAGTTTCTAAAGAAACCGTTTAGATTGGTAGAGGAAACACATCGTCATAAATTAAACAATGAAAACGGTGCACATACATTTGTGAATTACGTATTGAAGAGAAAGACAAGCCTGGTGCAGGAACAGCTAAGTAGAGTGTCTATAATCACGCTCCACGTGGGTTTTGGATTTATGGTCTTTGGGGCCAACATCACCCTTCCCTGGCCTGGGCTGTGTGAAGGGTTTGACTCTGTCAACTTTTTTTTTTTTTTTCTGACTGGTACGATGCTCACCTCCGCCAGTAGATGGTGCAGGAAAGACATCCAGAGGGAGGGGCTCCGCCTTTGTCGCTGGCAAAAAGGTTCCGAAGCTCCAGCAGAGTTTGAGGACCAAACTGTGCTCTTCTAAGCGAAAATGATATGGAATTTTTGCTTGTGTGCACGCATGGACGCATGCACACACACACACACACACACAACTGCGCTCACGCGTCTATATACATAATTTTTTAAAAAAGACTAACACAAAGGACCTGTGGAACACAAGGAGAAAAGAGTACTGAACGAGGTTTTTAAAATGCCACTGGAAGACAGCACCGAGGAGCGCTCCTGTACAAAAGCAGTTTACAACTAAGAAAGTCCCCAAGTGGCGCTAATCACCCTGCTTGTCAGAGTAAAGAGGAACTAATGAGACAAACCTGGCTCCCGACCCTGTGATCTCCTGCTGCCCCCCACACCAGCACGACTTGTCTAGGAGAACTGCAACAGAGCAGAGCTGTGTATGGTTCAACTCCTCCACCTAACCCCACACGTAGTTCTTATCTCTCTGATCTGTATTTCAGCATGTCTACACAGTGAGTGACCTGCTCTGGTGAGCATGTCAGGAAGGCTGGTAACCTGCTTGACCTGAAAAGCCATCTGTACCCACCTCCACCATTCCTCACTCCCAAGTTTCATACCTAAAACATACTCGATGCCTGCTTTAGGTAAAATAGATAGGGCTGGGATATGTGTGTGTGTGTGTGTGTGTGTGTGTGTGTATCCCTGTCCAAAAAGCAGTATTGTCTGTTGTTTAAAGCCAGCACTGTCTACCTACTTATATTGAGAAATGCTCTATAGAATTTCACATAGATTTCCCTCCCTCTTACCAATTTACGTAGATCTTCATTATTCTTCCACCCCATAATACCTCATCAAGGACATGTGTCCTGGATTGCAGTGCATTTCGTATATTTACAGCATTGTGTTATTACAAAATGTGTTTTGCAATAATCTTGGATGCATTTACTTTTCTGTTACCCGAAGGAATTGTGACTTTAGGCTCCACTGGGATTCGTGGGTTAAAGTAAAAAATAAAAAAATGAATTTTGTTAAGTGTTGCCAACTTTCCCCATTAGAAGCATTGAAGCATTTTGCATTATAAAAATCACCATTTTAGCAAGAGGCTGAAACAAAAACAGGCAGGCACACCATTAAAGTAGAAAATCCATAAACACGCCTTAACAGCTACAGCTCAACAAAAGTGTCTCAACAAAAGAGCTCAGAACGTGTCAGAGAAAGGACGGTTCTGCTAATAGGAGGTGGTGGAGAAACTGGACAGCCACAGGCAGAATATTGAAACCAGATCTCTATCTCCCTCTCTGTATGGAAAGCATTCAAAACAGACCAAAAACCTCAAGATCCCAAACCTTGGAACCACTAGAGGAACATATATGGAAAATCCTCCACAAGCAGTGGCTTTTTAAATAGGACTTCAATTCTCTCAAGAAATAATTTTAAAAATTAGCAAATGAGATTGATTGCAGGACATCAAAACATTTCTGTAAAACAAACAATCACCATAATAGAGATCCTAAGAATGTGAAAACATCTCTGCAGATTTTTATATCACACAGGATTATATACCAGAATATATAAAGAACTCAAAAAATAAAGCACACACACACAAACACACATCAAATCAATAATTGAGGAAAGTAAGGGCAGTTATTTCTCAAAACAAATACCAATGTCCAACAAGTACACCAAAAGATAAACAAATAAAAGTTCATCAGGGCAGTAATGGCATAGGCCTTTAATCCCAGTATTTGGGAGGCAGAGGAAGGCAGATCTCTGTGAGTTTAAGGCCAGCCTGGTCTACAGAGTGAGTTCCAGGATAGCCAGGGCTGTTATACAGAGAAACCTTGTCTCAAAAGCAAACAAAACAAACCAATAAATAAATAAAAGTTTACAATCTTAGTCATCAGAAAAATTAAAATTAATTAAGATTCCATGGAGACGGCTGAGTGTGTAGAGTGTGGCACCAATGTGGGGAACTTAGTTTGAACTCACATAACCCATATAATGTGCACATCTGTAATTGCAGAATTAACTGTGGCAAGATGGGAGGGAGCAAGAGACAGAATCCAAGAAACTCTCGAGCACCTGGCCTGGCTCACACTGTGGTGGACGAGAGAGCCTGACATAAAGAAGTGAGGACGGACACCCAAGGTTGTCCTTTGACTCTCTCTCTCTCTCACACACACACACATGGGTAGGGGTGGGGGTGGTACTTAAAGACTCCATTACAGTTCAGTCAGAATGGCTATCATCAAGAAAACAATAAAGGGGCTGGAGAAGTTAAGACAGTGCACTGCTCTTGCAGAGGACCAAAGTTCAGTGTCTAAGATCCAAGACTGGCAGATCACAACCCCGTGAACCTTCAGCTTCAGGGAATCCAATGCCCTGTTCTAGCCTCTGACAAAGCTGAACTCGTATGTAAACACGCCCTTCCACCCTGTTCTCTCTCTCTCTCTCTCTCTCTCTCTCTCTCTCTCTCTCTCTCTCACCCAACTGAAAATAAAAATAAAATCTTTTTTAAAAAGAGAGAACAATGCAGCACATGTTAGGGAGGATGTGGGGAAAGGAGCCTTAGACATTATTGGTGGGATGCAAATTGCTCGAGTCTCTACTACACATACTAACAAAGGGTGAAATTAAAACCCTACACTTACAAAAAGTTCAAAGACAGTCTCTGTTTTCCCACAACTAAAAACAAGAGAGCATGATGTTTTTGAATGCTTGCCACCCTGTGGTGCACATATGGTATAAATTTCCAAAAATAAAAAGAACGTCTGTAATAATGGGAAGAAATTATGTACACATTTGGATGCATGGGTACACAGGCATGCACGTGACATGAAGGCCAGAGAAAAACCTGGGAGTCACCTTCTTCACATTTTCCAGGTACTATCTACATTATAAAATAAATAAATAAAGTCCTTAATGGCTGGAAATTTGCCACATAGGCAAGGCTGTATAGCCAGGATGCCAGCAGCCTCTGTCTTCACCAGGATCATTACAGATGTAATTTGTTTAAAAGCGGAAACCGTTCAGCCCAGGATGGGTGCGTTCAGATCTTTGGAGAATCTCTGGGATGCTCATCAGAGTCCTGTCACTGCCACTTAGTCACTAAGGCCCTGTGGCCAGCGGATGTCACTCTAGGACTGTTTTCACATCCTCTCAGCTTGTTTATTTTACAATAATCATTCTCTTTTAAAATCCACGTCTTCTCCCAGGGATGGGCTGGAAGGAGGGAAGGGGAAAATTAGGGAATTATATTTTAACCTAAAATTCTTTTAAATAAAAACTCATGTGTTCATTGGATGGATAAGGGCAGAACTTCCTGAAGGTCGAGTTTGTTGTGAGACCCCGAAACTACCAAGCTTAACAGGAGGAAGTTTTTGAAAGGTTAGAGAAGCTCGGTTGAACACATTCTCAAATGTGTGGTGGCTTTGTGGTGGTAACTCAAATTATTTAAATTCTGCAAAATGCATGGTGGTATAAATGATACCACGGACTCAATATCTGTACTGTGAACTGCTTGGCATTTTGGCCCTTCGATGAAAAATACACACAGGCAGGGAAATCCATCAGGCGTCTTCACCTGCACTCCGAAGACGGCTCTCCACTGGAGGGCGAGGGTGCTTCCATCTTAGAGGACGGTAGTCAGTGACAACGGGAAAACAACTTGGGGTTACAGTCCTTCTCCTAGAGTGACATTCCAAAAGCATTGATTGATGCATAAAGGAGAAAGGTAAAGATGGGGCCTGCGAGGTGGTTTGGGAAGAGAGGTCACTTGTCACCAAGCCTGAGTTCGATCCCCAGAAAAAAAAGAAAAAACCCCTACTCTCCTCCCTCACCCCCCACTGCCACCCGCCCATACACTGAAAGTCCTACGTCTTGCAGGGACATCGACTGACCTTCACATTGAGCAAAGCTGGAACAAAAAGCCTGCCCCCACAGTGACACACTTTCTCCAACAGGATCACACCTCCTGAGAGGGCCGCTCCCTATTAGATTGTGGGGCCAATTACATTCAGCTACCACACATGTGGATTTATTTAATTTCCGAATGTAGTCTAGGACCTAGGTAACTAGTCCCTGTTGTAATAACAAGCAAACACAGAGAAGGCAATATGGAAGGATGAAAGTTTAAGCTAAAGAAGCAGTATCTTCAGTATCTTAAATATCTTGTCATCATCAGTCTCTCAAAGCCGCAACACAGATCTCCTCAATAAGTACAGTGGGTAGAGATTTTAAGATATTTCCAAATAATAAAGTTCTTAGTTGCTGGGTTTGGGTGTTGAGGTTGCATTTCTCCCCCCATCTTCCTTATTTGTCTAGCTGCTCTTTTTGTTCACTTATCCCTTGTAACTCAGCTGAGGAAATCCTGTGCTCCTATCTCTGTAACCCACAATCCTAATTATCACTTACACTTACCATGGCTCCCGCTGGAGACACCCTGGGGAGTCCTTAGGTTCCCTGGACAGCACCTCACAGACCTCCCAGGAAATGTATGCCAAACTTCAGACCTTCCTCCATTGAGGTTTGGGGGGGGGGGGAATTCTCTTTGTCAACTTTCATTTTATTGTTAAGAAGAAAATTAATCCCACATGCAAATGTATCAAGAATTGTAGCAAGAAACGTGTTCCCACACAACAGAATGCCATTTAAAAGCATGCGTTGGTCCATGCAGGTTTGCTTCCTCCAGGAATTTTGGACATCCTGTGTGTGAACCGGATGACCTCAGTAAATGATTATACTGTGAAATGTATAGATTTTGCAGTGCAAAATGAGAACGATCCTTTTTTTCAAACCTTTTTCTAACGTTTGACTAAAGAAAATTTAACTAAAGAATCTCTTAAATTAGTGTTAGGAAAATGGGTGTTATTTAGACATGCTGCCAGCAACCTCACATCTGAACTAGACACAAATACCTGGGAAGGCATACTGTAACACTACCTAAAGATAAACCCTCCTTACTCACAACAGAGGCTGGGTTGTAAATTGTATTCCCTGGTTGTGAAATGACCTTGACTTTAAGCTCTTGGGGTGGTGGCGAAGTAATTTTCAGTTAGTTGAATTATTCTGCCCTGCCTGTGACTACCATCCTGAAATGCGTAGGAGACAACCTACGCGGAACAAAACAGGCCTCCAGGGAAATAGACTGAGATTAAAACAATAAGAAGGCGAAGTTCGAAGGCTGCAAACTCTATGACTCCATTTATACATCACTCTGGAAAGAACAAACTTCTAGATATGGAAAACAGATTGCTTGTTTTCCCAGCTTGAAGATTTGGGGGTCAAGGGTGGAAGTTACAAAAAAGAATAAGCAGAATATTATTAATTGAGGCTATACGGAGATGAAATCACATATACCACTTTTTACATATTTGTCATTGTATATTATGTCTTTTTCATTTTCAACCACATATGGTTTTCACCTTGGCTATGACCTTGCAAGTGGGAAACATAATATCTTTAATACATGAGTTAAATCTAAGATGGTGTTCAAATGAACTACAGGTAACTGTTTATGTCAATAATAAATACAGTAGATTACTTTTTAAACCCATACTTCGGACTTTTTATTACAGATGCAATTGCTGACTTCCCATACATCAATGTGCTTAAAGTGCCATATGATGTCAAATGTTTAGCCTAACAGCATAAAATTGAGCAGAAACTGTAAAATGTGTTTTATGGGCGCCATAAAAGCCTGGGGCTGGAGGTCCCCTCTTTTGCATTACTTGGATCCATCAAGTCCACTGGAAAGCCTAGATAGCCAATGCACTTGGGAATTGAAATTGGCTTTCAGAGTTGTACTGACTTCAGTTGTGACCTCCAAGACAGTTTCCCATCAGAAGTGTGCAGGACAGGGGACAGGCTCCTGCAGGACCTACAAGGTCAAAACCTTAAACCTTATCTGGCCCTCCTCTACACCTATGCCTCGCCAAACCAAATTGGTTCTCCTTTGTCGAGTACACTGGCTATCTGGGGTTCTGCTCTGTGGGTTCTTGTGGGCAAGACAAGACAGGTGCAGTTAGGGTGTGCGGAAGAGGTGTGTGGACCTAAAGGAAACAGAGATGGTTGGAGGGCCAGGGGTTCAAGAGACGAGCCGATGAGAGCCGCATTCCTGGCATCTATGTAAGCAGTGGTACATCTCCCTAAGACAAGAGAACAAAAAAGAGCCAGGGACACCGGGCAGCAAGAAAGGAGCACTTCCTTCATTTGAGAAACCTGTATGTCAGTCATCCAAGTGCAACATTCCAAAATGCAAACAACAAATCCGAAGTCAAAATGAGAAGACAAACAGGAGCTGACACAGTGTGTTCCTCCCATGGGCAACCATAGTCCAAAATACTACCCTCTGGCTGGCAGGAGGATTGAAAAGCACATAATCATTCCCCAGTTCCTTTGCAGCTAAGACACATGACCTAATCCTGGGTAATGGCTCCACAGAAAACCTGAAAGGGAAGTTTTGAAAATGCCTTTCTTTCCCAATCAGAGGAACTACTCTTTTTTTTTTTTTGCTGCCTTTAAACACAATTGTGTGGAGTGGTTGATGTTTGGTGTTATGCAGTCATCTTGCATCCTTGAGAATAGAAGATCTTAGATAATTAAGTGTATTGAGAATGGCAGAGCTGAAATAAGAGAAAAAAACCTGGATCCTAAATATCTTAGAAAAAATGCTGGGTCTGGACTCTTGGAATGCAGCATTACTCAGACCACTGTAAGCTGGATTTCCTCTCATGTATAGTTGAAAATATCACAGCTAATATGTTGACAAATACATGAAGCTGAGAAAGTCCCTCACCGGCAAAATGCTCGCCTAGGATGTGCAACGACCCAGACTGAATCACCAGCACTGAAGTAAAAAGAAATGGGGAGGATGCAATAACTTTTAAAGATTCATTTTTATTTTTAACTATGTGTGACTATATACATGTGCACGTGTGCATGAGTGTGCCTGCGGGTGTGCATGCATGCATGTGTGAGCGTGTGTGTGTGTGTGCCCTGGGACTGGAGTTGCTTGCAGGTGGTTGTAGACCATCTAAGATGGCTACTGGGAACCAAACTTTTCTGGTCCTCTGCAAGAAGAGTATGCATTCTTAACCATTGAGCTATCTCTCCAGCCTTATAATAAAAAAAATTAATTAAAAAATTAATTATTTTGTGCTTATGTTCATTAATTCTTCAAGCTGGTGAAATTAAAATTAGAGACTCTTCTTTTTAAAGGAATGAAAGAAGGTGAAATGGTCTTTCAAACACAAACCAAGACACAGAACGTAGCTCAGAGGGGTATAGAGAACAATCGTTCTGAGAAACCAAAGGGCAGCAGCAAAAATGCCAAACACCTAGAAGTAGCATCCCAGAGATGAGGGGCAGGGTGGGAGCAGCGGAGTGGGAATTTGGAGCCTCGTAATCTCAGTCAAAGGCAGATAGTCTGGGAGGTCATAGGCCCGAGGATAGAGGCTGCAGCTGCCATTTTTCTAAATTCCCATGCTGTCAAGCAGCCTTCTAAATACGTGTTCTTGTATCCATAGACCTGGGCTGTTCTCAGCCGTGGTCAGAGAAGCTGCTTCTCGCAGTGGGCAGTAGTCAATGTGACATGCTGAGGGCTGGGAATCAGAGGCTGACTGCTCAGCTCTCAGGGGGACATCCTTCTCAACCCGTCTCATGCTGCCGCCACCAGGGCTCATTGAACATCCACAGAGAGAAGCAGGAAATAAAGTAAGGGCTGGACAATGAGGAGGGCTGGGAAATGCACCCTTCTGGCATGGCTATCACACTCATGAACTCACACCAGCCGTGGGGAGCTGCGCACGATTAAACCAGCCACAATTCCAGCACACCCGGGGTAGATTCTCTCCAAGATCCATGCCGTATTTGTTGAAGGCTTATTGGCCCCTGAGAGTTGCTGGGGGAGGGAGAATTCCATTTATTTATTTATTTATTCATTCATTCATTTATTTATTTATTTTTATTGTGTGACTGCTGGTAGATTTCTCAAAACGCTTCAGGGAATGCCCTACGCCCATATGCACATGGTCAGCACTAATTGACTTTAGGGTATTAGAAAAAGGAGGAGGACATGAAGTTCAAGTTGGGAGGAGGATATGTAGGGAAGGATTTGGGGGTAGGGGGTAGGAGGAAATGGGGTGGATATGGTATTTCCTTGTATAAATAAATGAAATTTTCAAGAATAAAGAGAAGTCAGTTTCTTTCTTCTTTCTCTTTCTCTCTTTGCCCTTCTCTCTTTCTTGTTTTCTTTCTTTCTTTTTTAGAATAAATAATTTGATGGCTGCATTTTGCTACTTGCCACTCAGGCGTCCTCACCAGACAGAATGGTGATGGCTCCACGGCTGTATGCAAAGGCTCATAAATATGGATAGTATTTTAATAAACACCGGGTTCCTTCCGGCAAGATCATCACTCAGCTCCATGGTGTCACGGGTAATCTCTGCTTGAACAGCTCCTGACTCAGGAGGCTCCTTCAGCTGTCCCTGCATAATGCAGGCCTCCGCCCACTCCGGACAGCTCACCCAGCTTTTAGTTCCCATGACAAGCTCTGGCCTTCTCTGGGCACCACAGTCTACACAGCCTAATTGGTACCCCAAGAAGAAAACACCCCGGGTGAGATTACATCATTTACAACTTCCTCACTGTGGCTAAGAACGCTGCAGGAGGCTGGAGGACTCCGTCAAAACCGGGTGTTAGCTTATGGTTGACAGCGCGTGCTAATTGTGAAACGAGTATCTGCTTATCTTTTTCCTTAAAACTATATAAAAGACACAAAGTTGGGTAGGTAAAGAAGGGGTGATGCTGGGAACTAATGCCAAAAAATACAAATTTTAAACATCTTTCTTGGGTTGATGAGTCAACAAACAGCATTTTGTGAGTCTACATTCTGCTTGTGTGTGTACAGGATGGGGTACGCTTGAGCATACACGCATGTGGAGCCTAGAGGAGAACATGATGTGTTGTTCCTCATGAGTGGACCAATTTTATTTTATTTACTGAAAATGAAGTTATTTTCATGCCATATATATTGATCACACTTCTCCTCTTACATCTCCCAGATTCTCCCCACCCTTCCAAGTCGATACTCTGTTTCTCTTTCTCTCTCTTAAGAAAATGAACAGGCAAATAAAAAACAAAGACAAGAAGAAGGAAACAAAATTAACAAACTAACAGACAAAAAATTTAAAAATCCACGAGAAATACACGTGCACATACACACCATAAAACTCAAAATCAGAAACCTTAATACACAAAGGCTAGTAAAGTTTTAGAAAATGCCTAAACGAAGCAATATAAGACAAAAAGGATCTACAAAACACCATTGAGTTAATTTGGTGTTGCCCAGCTATTTACCTGTGAATTTTGTAGTTTCATTTTCAACAGCTGACTAATATTACATTGTGTAATTTACCCCATTTTCCTGACTCATTCATCCGCTAATGGACATCTAGGCTGTCTGCAATTTCTGGCTATTATGAATACGGTAGCAATAAGCATGGTTGAGCAAGTGTCTCTGTAGTAGAGTGTAGAGTCCTTTGGGCATCTGCCTAAGAGTGGTACAGCGGGATCTTGAGATAGATCCATTATCAGCTTCCCAAGGAACCACCAGACTGACTTCCAAAGTGACTGTCCAAGTTTGCACTCCCACCAGCAATGGATGAGTGTTTTCCTTACCCCATAGCCAGCCTCCCAGCTTGAACTGCCCCCCATTTTTTTATCCTGACCGTTCTGACTGTCCTCTTTTTGGAGACGTGGTCGCACTAAACTGGAATCCAACAAGTAAGCTAGACAGGCGGGCCAGTGAGCCTCCCGTCCCCACCTCCCCTGCTATGGATCCAAGTGCACCTCATCGCATGGGATGAGCCAGGTACCTTCAAAAGCAAGCCTAAGATTAAAACGAGCCAATCTCACGGTCAGGAGCTTCACTAAGGTGTCAAGCAAACCAAGAGAACAGTGGACCTGGGTGTGTCCTAGCATTCAACTTTTGAATATCAGAAATTAAAGAGGTATGGCTACTGGGTGATTTCTGCAGATCATGTTGCAGCCTTGGAAGCTCCCGAGTCCCGGTCTAGCCCCATATCAACCTATAATACAGCATTCGTCCATAATATCCTCTATGGTCAAAGGCTTTGTCTTTTATTAAGTTACTTCTCCAGACATCTCAGGGAACCATGCATCTCTTGCATGTTCCACCCTCCTCCAGTGCCCAAAGCTGCTCCTCTTGCCTGAGTCCTGAACACAGTTCTTCCCTCCCCTTCCTTCTCTCTCTCCCTCAAGGCCTGACTTCTTTCCATTTCCTAGGCCACTCCTAGGTGGCACTTCTCATATCAGGACACAGGTTCCACTCATGTTCCCAGAGAAGATAGTAGAGCTTTCCCAATACAGTCACTGAGCAGACCGAAGCAAGAACGGACAGTAGCGCCCAACCAAGATTCCCATAAATCTTTACAGCATTCCTGTAAATGTTAGATTTAAACCTGGAAGCTTTAATTTAGCAACAATAACAGCAACAAAAAGACATTATTGCATAGTGGACAAAGGGAGGGAACCAAAGTGGTCAATCTTACTGTTCAGAGGAGGAGGTGAAGAGTCCACACTAAATCTGAAAATCTCCACGGGGGGGGAGGGGCAGGTGTGTGGGGGGCGGTGTTGTTTGAACACATGGCATGGCCAGAAGCCACAGTCTCGCTTCTTTGGTGGCAGTGGCAGGGTAGGCAATGATCATCTTTCAGCCCACAGGGAGTTTTTTCCATCAGCAAACCCCACACATCTATGATTCTTTTCCCTCAGATTCCCCCAGGTCAGCCAAAGTCCTCCCTTGAGGTCTCCAGTGTGTAGGCCCTAGGGATTTCACAACCAGGCAGTGAACTCCAGACGAACTCTGATGGCACTTTCTCCTCCCTAATCCAGCAGTGTCAGAACAGACAGGAAGGAGACACTGCAGTGGGGATGAGTACAAGGATCTCTTCCACGAGCCTTTTTTTTCTTCTGTTTTTAAACTTTATTATTGGGCTTTTGCACATGAGTACACTGTATTTGCATCATTTCCTCCCCTCTTCTCTCTCCAACTCTTCCCATGTCCCTACCACTCCCTCCAAATCCATAACCTCTTCTTCTATAATTATTGTGCTACGTAGAGAGATGGATTCACACACATATATAACACAGAAAGACTGAGAGAAAAACCAAACCACAGAGCCCAGTTAGCGTTGCTCTGGTTCTCTTAATTCCACAAGCCCTTTGCATCTACTTTGCTATCAGTCTGATGAACAGTGAGCTTCTCCATTGACCCAGTGTACAGAGAACTCCCTGCAAGTATGAATAAATAAACGGGAATGAATGAGCAGCTGCCTTATGAATCTTCCCACACTGCGAGTGCTTCGCTAGGGTGAGGGATCACACACGTTGGCTCTGTTCATTCTTTCTGATTCCTTCATAAATGCAATTACCTATTGTACATCGTGACATATGCGAAGTGGGCATCCCTGATGCTCAAGGGGCTCTCCATCTTTAAAGATATCAATCCAATGGCACTGTGAGAAATATGAAGGCAGTAAAATGTAAACTTAGGACCAAGCAGTCAAGCCATGAGTGAAGACAATGGACTAACTGTGAGCCTTGCCCTAACTCCTCAGAGGGAACTGGAAAAGAAGGTGTAGATTTCCCACTACTAGCTTCAAATATCTAGTGCGTTTCTCAAGGATTATGTTCATGCTGAGGGTGGGAACACGGTGTTCCACCAAGGGACACTGTTGTTGACAAGTCAACAAAGCACAAATTTGATTGGCATCCCGGAAGGAAGTTTTCTCATATTTACCTTTGGGCTTTAACTGAGGTCAAGTGGCTGTTCTCTTTCCTTCCCAGCAGGACTGTGGGAGGGGCCCCTGGCAGCTGCCTGTACCATCCTGTCCACTCCCATCATGTTTGCTAATACTGACTGGGTATTTCTCCCCACTAAGATAATGCCTACACTATTACCTGGGCCTGAGGTGACAGCCTTTATTTGTCTGGCTCCACTTGGTGAGTTCTAGCTTGGGGATGCTGCATCTCCTTTCCTGTATCTTCAGGAATCCCCAAGACTCAATCCTGGACCCATCAATCCATGTCAGTTCAGTCCTTCAAGAGAATTCTTGGTCTCACTTGGCCCTTGCTCATATGTTCTGTTGTAGAACCTTCGCCTAACTCATTTCTTTGGCTATGGCCACTTTGCTTTTCTTCACGTTTGCGAACATGGCAGGCGGTACAATGCTCTTTCAATTGTTTAAATATCTCCCTTTAGCAGATATGGCCCTGACATCTGAACCCTGGGGTGGAAAAAACAACTACAGGAACAGCACAATCTGTCCAAGACTCTTGAACTCTTAAATGTGGGGGGGCGGGGGGTGCATAGGTGTGTATGCATGCATGCACACTGTGCATGCCGAAATGCTTTTTTATAAGTACATGCATCCTAAACAGGAATCTTGACATGCATTAGACTAATCAGAAGTAATATAGAATGAAGAACATTTTAAAATCTTGCATCTGGCCATCCCAAGTTTATCCTACCCAGTAGGAGAGTGTTGGGGAGCTTTTCTGCTCTAATTTAATTTGTCCATCTTGTTAACATATGTGGACACCACTTACTTTGCTTGAACCTGCCCTGGGTACTGATAGAGTGCTGTAAGTCTCAGGGTCTGGAGGTTGTGGAATTTGCTCTCTCTGACTTCCTTTGCGAAGTACTCAGCAAGAGGATGAGGTTCCTGCTGCCATTTTCCACAATTCACCCATGCTCTATAGTATGATTTGATGTGCAGGAACATTTTTGTGTGGGCAGAAGTCACAGCAAAATGGTCCCCATAAGCCCTGCTCCAACCACATTGAGGTAACTGACAAACATCAGTTCTGCTTTCAGGAAAGAGTCCTGTGGAGAAACTGGGGGTTGCAGAGTGCTGTGGAGACATATAGAGAGGTCAGTGGTCCAGACTGTCACAGAGCAACTCGTGGAAGCTGAAACTGGACAGTCAGAATCGTCAAAGTACACAAGCAGAAAGCTGCAGGTATCAGCCCCTCAGTGACATGGAGTAAAACTAGAGGAGAGAAGGCAAACGGAGGAAGCAGCTTTGAATAATGGCAGGCACGGGAAGGAGGGCAGGTCACAGAGGGTCGTGTTCTACCATGAGAGTCATGAAGCCACTTAAATATAGAAAGTAAGCAAAATGGATTGCATTCAATAAACCTCCAAGAAGAGCTGACTTCGCAGTGTGGCCGTGGAGAAGATCCAGCAGCGGCAGAAGCAAGAGCCTTGCATGAGATCATGGGAAAGGACAGGAGGGTGTCCAGTCAACCCAGACACTTCTAGAATGAGCAGTAGGAACATGTGGGTGCTGTTCCCTGAGCAAGAGCTCACAGAAGAGCAAGTTTGGAGAAAGCTGTGAAGATTACCCTGAAGATGCCTGCAGCCTGTCCTGTTGGGTTACCTGAGGATACCTATTTCTTTTAATGGTTGTTCAAAAAAAAGGCACCCATTTCACTCTCGTGACCCCAAGCTGCTAAGCATTTTCATCTGATCAATTTTCATCCCGAGAATAGGTCTCACCTCTTCCCCAAACATCAGCTTAGAAAGGACAAATGAAAGACCACTTAGGTCAAAGCAGCCACCCGTGAACCCCTGGGCAAGTGAGCCGGTGGTGCATGGGCAGATGCTGAGGACAGGCTCCTCACAGGACCTGAAGAACAGGTCAGAAGGAGGAACTAAGTATGATGCCCTGACCTCACAGGTCTACGGTCTGTGTTTGTTCCTTTCAGCACAGATATCTGACACCTTCCCAAGAAGACAGGGAAATTACAATGTTGCTTATTTTTCCATGACTTTGATGAGTACAGTACACATGGATTTTGTACCCAGTGGCCTTGGCAGGAGAGTAGTTTAGGAATTTAGCATGAACCATGTTGCTCTTTCCATCCGCACCCCTTGCCTTTCTCCAGTTACTCTGCTTTTGTTTGGTTTGCCATGAGAGCCAATGTTTTCCTGCATATCTGTACATTTATGTTTTGCCCGGATAGAATTCAGCATCATCTCCATTTCAAAAGGAGCTACTTGCCCATTTGTTCTTCCATTTCCTGTCCCCCTGCTTCCAGAGTTCCCACTTAGAGCCAGGAAAAGAATGGCTTCGGACCTTGAGCTTAAAGATACATTCGCTATTTATCTTCAAGTCCTATTCCAGGAGGGGTCCACAAGTTCCAAGATGGAGGAAAGAATGAAAGTGATGACCTCTGATAGACCAAGTATCTCTCTTTAATTATTGAACAGAAAAGTGCTTTTTAATATAATTTGTCCCCTATATCAACTGCTTGATAGCTGAATACAACATACAGTTATTATATTTTCTTTAGACTTAAAAAGGTCTTTGGGATAAGCTTTAATTTCTAGAAGGTTGGTACCATACTCATAGTGATTAAAAATTAACACTACAAAAAATAATATCTCTTAATTTCTTTAGATAAAATAACTGCATTTTTCATTATTAAAATATAGAAGACAGATACAAGTTTTTGGGGAGCTTCCAGGAAATTCATAATTAGTCTCCAAAGGTGTAAGAAGGTCTGGAGGTTAGGGAGAGAAACATGGGAATGGATTTCATAGAGTATTAAGATTTTTGGAGAGATGGTCTTAAGTTGAACCCCCTTTGGCTATTGGATTGTTCTCAAGCAAAGTGTGTTGGAGTTGCGGAAATCTCCAACAAGACACTTCCAGGAGAGCACTTATGGTGTAGCAGTACCTAGCACCTGTGTGATTTCTGGAGAAGTCAATATTAACAATATTTAGCACTTGTGGTGCTTTTGAGGCCTTAGAAGAACCTCAAAGCCTTCCACAAACCCAGGACAAGTTTCTGAGGAAGATAACTTCTCCAAAGATCATGTAACTTGATGACCTCAAATTGGTAACAGCATAGGGAGGAAGGTGTTGACAGATGTTTCTGTCCTGCCTGGTCCTGCAAGCCGTTCAGTCCCAGAAAGCACACAGAGGTCTACATTAGTTGGCCTATTAGCTCAGGCTTCTTATTAACTCTTACATCCTACATTAACCCATGACTCTTGTTTGTGTTAGCCACATGGCTTGGTACCTTTTATCAGTGAGGCATTCTCATCTCCTCTGCATCTGGGTGATGACTGTAGACTGAACCTTTCCTCTTCCCAGAATTCTCCTGTTCTGGTCGCCCTGCCTGTACTTCCTGCCTGGCTACTGGCCAATCGGTGTTTTATTAAACCAATACAACTGACGAAACTTTACAGGGTACCCAACCATTGTCCCATGCTAGGAAGGAGCCCACCTGACTGAAAGCCCTCAGTGTCACCTTCTCACTGAGCCTCCAGCAGCCTCTGCCTCTGGGCACATGCTCACTGCAGGACACCCCATGCAATGCCTTCAAACACAGCCTGATCTCAGCTCCATCACTCTTAACAGAGCAGAAACTCATTCTAACAGCACTTTCTGTCTGTCAGTCCATTCAATGAGCCCTAATCACCTGCCTCAGCTTAGGTAACTTACACATAAAAACTCACTACACACAGCTGTGAATGTTAGCAGATTTGCCATCTGGTGAAGGCCTGCTTCCTTCTGGATGGATGCATTTTTGTTAATCTCTTACAGGCAAATAAGTCCCTTCAGTCACTTTTATAAGGCCACTCATCCCTTTCATGAAAGCTCCACCCAACCACCTAACTACATGGAGTGGAGGGAAAGAGGATGTGGTTGACAAAAGGTTCTGACTACTCATATGTAACTCTCACTCATCCACTTGCCCATTGTTCTTCCATTTCCTGTTCCTGCCGCATGAGCCTTCTGTGAGCTCCTCAAGCACTCCATATGGCCACTTTCTGAGCAGGGAGTTCTAGCCAGGCTGTTCCTCTCTTTGCAACACTCTCCTTCCCCACCCCTTGGCCTAGTCTCGTGGGCACACTTCAGCTCTCTTCAGTAAACTCCTTGTTGTCCTGGAGAAGTTTACCTTTTCTAGAACCAATGGCCTTTCCTTCAGTAACTTACAACATGCAATTGTATGTGCTTGTTCACTAATGTCACCTCCCCAACAAAGCTTTGATTTCTATATGGGCCAGGCCCATATCTATTTTGCTTGCTGTGCTATTTCCTAATGGCCAGGCACATCATAGCCTCTCGGTGAAGCCTTGATGCATGAATAAATGGTTTGATGACAAACCATCCTTTATAAACAGAATATCTGAGTTCACTGCAGCACAGGATATAATAATACAAATTTCTATCCTAGAGAGAACCACTTTTCTCTTGCATCATGTTCATGAGAATTTATTAATAAATTTTGATTCTCTTAATTCATGCATTCCTCCTCTATAGTCCTCTATAGAAGGAAAATAAACACAGACTTACATACAATATGAAAGATTTGCACATCGACACAGTTTGCACATTGGCCAGATGTCCAATAGTCCAGTTTGTGTATCTGAGCTTTCTCAAGTTTTCTCTCATGCTAGAGCCTTGATCGCTGCCTTTAAGCAGAAAACAATACAGAAGGAAGGTTCTACCACCATCTATCTGAGAGTAGAAGGCAAAAAGGAAGCCTGTTTGGGTTCTATGATGGCTAGTTTTATGTCAGCTTGACATAGGCTAGAGTCACTGGAGAGAAGGTAGCCTCAAATGAGAAAATGCCTCCATAAGATCAGGCCAGAGCAGGCATGTAGGTATTTTCTTAATTGGGTTTGATGGGGAGGGCCCAGCCCGTTGTGGGTAGGGCTACCCCTGAGCAAAGGTCCTGGGTTCTATTAAAAAGCAGATTGAGCAAGCCATAGAGAAAGAACAGTCCTCCACGGCCTCTGCATCAGCTCCTGCCTGCAGGATCCTACTGTATTTGAGTTCCTATCCTGACTTCCTTCAGTGATAAACAACAATATGAAAGTATAAACTAAATAAACCCTGTTGTAGGAGGCTGCTTGTTTGTTCCTGGCTGTTCAGCCCTGAAATAACCACACATAAACTGTATTAATTAAATCATTGCTTGGCGCATTAGCTCTAGATTCTTATCAACTATCTCTTACATGTTAATGTAACCCATTTCTGTTAATCTGTGTATCGCCACGTGGCTGTGGCTTACTGGAAATGTTTCAGCATCTGTCTCTGGTGGGGCTACATGGTTTCTCACTGACTCTGCCTTCTTTCTCCCAGCATTCTGCTTAGTTTTCCCCACCTAGCTAAGTTCTGCTTTGCTATAGGCCAAAGCAGTTTCTTTATTCATTAACCAATAAAACAACACATAGACAGAAGGACCTCCCACACCAAAACCCTTTCCTCCCCAATTTCCTTTTTGGTCATGATGTTTCATCTCAGCAACAGAAAGCCTAACTAAGACAGGTTGCTTCTATGTCATATTGATTTAGAATGAGCAGAAGTTTATCTGTCTCTCAATTGTAGGGGCTAAAGTCCAGCATGTAGAGGCTCACATCTGATGAGGGCCTGTAATGGCTATTCTTGGTTCTCAACTTGGCTACATCTAGAATCAACTAGAATCCAATCATTCTTGCTGGCAAGAACATTTCTTCACTGGCAATAGAGCCTACTTCTTCAGGATTCTGACATATACTAAAGACATTCAGTCTCATGAATTGAACAACTACTGGATTCTTGGAGTTTCTATTGGTAGATACCCATCATTGGACTAGTTGGACCACAACCAGTAAGCCATTTGGATAAATTCATGAATTGATATATAGATTTACACACACACACACAGACAGACACACACGAAACAAGCAGAACCTCTATCCAAGTTTGTAGGTAGATAGTACCCAAAAAAAGAAATATAAAGGCCACTGTCTGTCATTTCCATACTTAGAACAAGGCAAAATTAAATATACATCAGTGCACTCGCTTTTTCTTCCATCTGCTCGTTATGTTAACCTTTATTTGAAATACAATGATGGCTTTACTATGTCAAACTAATTGAAACCATCTTTTTTTTAGATACTCATAGCCAAAGGCAGCAGGAGCCTCTCAGAGCCAGTTCCTGTGCCCTTTCAGTGTGGCTCCTGAAGTTCTGAAATGTAGTGGTGTATTATTTGTGTTTTGATAACGAAGTCTTGCCTGGAGACCAAAGGCAAAGCTAAAGCCACTAGAGGTCAGGAAGTGGTGGCACATACCTTTAATCTCAGGATTTGGGAGACAGAGGCAGACAGATCTCTGTGAGTTCAAGGCCATCCTGGACTACACAAGATCAAAGCAGAAATAAATCTAGGTGGTGGTGGCCTACACCTTTAATCCCAGTACTAGGGAGTCACACGCCCTTAATCCTAGTACTAGAGGGAATATAAAATCAGAAGAGAGAGAGACTCTCTGTTTGGTTTGAATTCACCAAGCCTTGGTAGAGAGAAGACTTCTCTAGTGTCTGGCTACTTTGCTTTTCTAGTTTTCAGAAAACCCAATTTATGTCTCTGAGATTTTATTATTCTTGCTACATCGAAATCACTCTTGTTTTGCTCCAGCTCAATCTTGGGATTTTTCTATGTGTGAGACAGAGAATCTCATCCCATCAAGGTGTTTTGATTCCTTGTGAAGACCAACTTCCTGGCAGGGCCTGTGTGTAGGGAGTGAGTGAACATGACTCACAGCTTCTTTCTGCTCAAGACTGGAGGTCTGTGTCTTTAAGGAGTTGCCCTCTGCAGCGCTCTGATGTGCTATCTCACAGTGTCCTGACCTGGGCTTCTTATCAGATAAGACTGTATTGACTTAAGAAAACTTCTGCTTTTCTGTTCTTTCTCTCCTCAGGGTTACAGAAATTGATGGAACACACGCAGGCAGCGTGCAGGGTGCAGGCTGACAGTGTCAGTAAGTAATGGATGTGACATCAGACCGGGATTTCCCTAAAACTCCGATTCTCTTCCTACCCCAAACATTCTCTTAATCAGAAGCCCAAGGCAGAGAACTTCTGACTGTTTGCTCACTTATTCCATGACCCCATCTTCCGTGAGATCGGGCTTGTCTCTTTCCTTCTTGGCCATGTGGGTAGAAAGTGATCTAAACATAGACTGCCCTTTCCGGGCATGCAACCTATGAGAAAACGCACTCTGAGGTTGCATCACAATGATAAAATTCTTTTTGAAACTGTTTATCCTCATCAAGAATGTTCTTCCTCACCTGGGAAGGGAAGGAGGGATAAGAAGGGGGAGATGTGACAGGGTACGTAAGATGCACACTACAATGAAAGCAGCTCTCCTGTACACTAAGGGAAAGAGAACTACTATCGTTGCAAAAGAGCACGACCCTCCCAAGGCACTCACGTTGCTAACCATTCCCAGGTCACGGTTAAGGAGCAACATTCTGAACGTGGGGAGAAACTATTTGCACGGTGTGAGGTAGCAGAGCAAGCTTGTAAAGCCCAGGCCTTGCCAAGCTCCAAATCCAGGCTAAGTGACGTGTTTGTTCCTCACAGAGGTGGCCAGGATTATGTATGTTCCTGTTCTTAGTCTGGCACCCGCCACAGAAGGTTGGGAAACGTTGGGTCTCTCTGGTATTACTACTCTCTGCATCAGCTGTTAACAATGTGCCGGTATGGGCTCAGGCAATCAGCAGACCTCAACAGTTTAGCACGTTGGTAGTGGAGGAAGTGGTGCCCGCAGGGTGCAAGGGATACTCAAAAATGCTATATCCCCTCAGTGGGGCCCTAAAGCTGACCTAATGGAGTCTTCTGTTTAAAATGGGAGAAGCAATGACAAAACAGTAATCGTGTAATAGTGCTAAGTCTTTGAAGTCATAATAATCTTGACTGAAGAATTAGACAACTAAATCCACCAGTGTATTAAAGTTTTGTTTTACTTGTGTGCATGAGTGTGTGAGTGTGGCAGATGTGTAGAGGTCAAAGGACAACCACGGGTGTCAGTCCTTACCTTCCACCTTGTTTAAGACAGAGTCTCTCTTGTTCACTACTGCATATAGCAAGCTAGCTGCTCTGTGAGCTTCCAGCAATTCTAGCTTTGCCTCCTCCTATCCACCAGTGGGAGCACTCTGCATTTGCAGAGGCATATGCTACTCTGTATGCTCTCTCTCTCTGTGTGTGTGTGTGTGTGTGTGTGTGTGTATGTGTGTGTGTGTGTGTCTGTGGCATGTCCATGTGTCCTCCAGCTTCTACCTGGGTTGTCAGATTTGTATGGCAAATGCTTTGCCCACTGAAACACCATATTAACTTGGTATAAAGTTTATTCCAAAAACAAAATGATCATTTAACTTCAGAAATGTAACAAGCTAAACATGCTAAAAGACAAAATATACTTCGATGAAGCTAAAAAATAAAATTAACAAAATTAAAGTGCACTCACAGAAAAGCTGCAAGCTTGAGAAAGAGACTGCACAAGGTTGCACCCTGGACCTCAAGAAAACACCTCCACAGGTGACCCTGTTGTAGCAGGACACCCAGACCTCAAGAAAACACCTCCACAGGTGACCCTGTTGTAGCAGGACACCCAGACCTCAAGAAAACACCTCCATAGGTGACCCTGTTGTAGCAGGACACCCAGGGGGCTTTCCTTGGTCACTCTCTTTTCAAATGAAAGTTTTTCAAATGAATTTGCACCGCCGTAACCTGGAACTCTTCACAGATGTGGCCTTGCCTCTTCTGAAGTGTCTTACTTATTTCCTGGAGAGAAGTCAATAGTTTCTCTTTAGTGGTGCTAATCTCCTTAACAATTTTAGATGTTTCCTCTGTACCCAGCACATCCACAACTCAAAACCCACTCCAACTCTTTCCTTCCAAGCTGTATTTTTTTATATATTTCTGCTCTGTCTGACTATAAATCTGGTCTGAAGCAGTAAGTATTAACCATGCTATAGCCTAAAGGTTATCCTGCCTCGAAATTTCCTCCACCCTCCCCCAACAGCCCATTATTTTTGTTATACAGTCCTCAAAATTTCAAGGCACAATCAGGATTCATCCGGATCCCTTGTAGGAATAAGAGATGAATGAGACATTCATCATTTAAAACAAACAAACAAGCAACCCTTTATCCCCTCTGAAAGCAGAGAGCACAGTCTGTTGCCATTCTGGTCTTCTAAGCTCCCACTGAAATGGCTCCTCAAGCTCTGCCTACAGCATTGCACAGTTTCCCTCGCCCATTTCTCCAAATTGCCCCACACCATCCCCACAGTCCTTGTCCAAATAGCTATGAACTACATGAATGTTGATCACAGCAACCATCCTACTTATCGGTGCCAATTTTCTGTGCGAGTTACTGCCCTCTGCTCTTTGACCAAATACACAGCGAGAAGGAGCTGAAGGGAAGAGAGGCTCATTTGGTTTTACTTTAGGATGGAGTCTCACTACGGAGCTCTGGACGGCCCGGAACTTGCTGTGTAGACCAGGATGGTTCCAAACTCATAGGCCACCTGCCTCTGTCTCGTAAGTGCTGGGATTAAACGTATGCTCCACCACACCTAACTCAAGAGGGGTTTCTTGTGTCTCATAGTTTTAAGGGATACAGTCCACGATGTCATGAAAGCCATTGGTGGCAAGTATCTCTATGGTAACAGGAGCTATGGCAACTGTCTGCTCACATCTCTGTAGACTAGGAGGAGCAAAAGCAGGAATCTAGCCCTTGACTCTCTCTCTCCCCTTTGCTCCTTCTTATTCCTTCTAGAACCTTAGCACACAGGATGGGCTTGCCATAGGTTAGAAAAGAAGATCCAATCTTCCTCTTAATAGAGGAGAGATTTGCATTTACATGTAGAGCTTTTTTGTTGTGGAATCAAAAGATCACAATTTAACAGCTTTTGTTTGACAGGTTTTGTTTGTTTATTTGTTTGTTTGTTATACAAGGAAGGGTGCACACACCACGGCATGAAGGTGGACATCCAAAGGCAACTTTGTGGAGTTGGATATCACCTTCTGCTTTTACGCAGGTTCCAAGGATCAAACTCGGGCTTGTGTATCAATGGCCTTTACTTCCTGAGCCATCTTGCTGACATGGATTTTTAAAATTAATTTATTCATTCTATGTCTGTAGTTGTTTTTGTCTGCATATATATCTATGCATCATGTGTGTATCTCGTGCCAGTGAAAACCAGAAAAAGGCATTGAATTCCCTGGGCCTGGCATTATAGAAAATTGTGTGTCACCATGTAGGTCCTGGGAAATGAACCCTGGTCCTCTGGAAGAGCAGTCTGTGCTCTCAACCACTGAGCCATCTCTCCAGTCCCTTGCTATCATGAATCAAATAGCTTAAAACAACATGTACTTATTATCTCACAGTAATATAGGTCAGAACCCTACTCTGTGTCCCAGGTCTCAGAGACCACAGTCAAGGGGGACCTAGGATTCTTTTCTCCACTAGAAACAGCTGTCTTTGGCCAGGCTTATTTGGTGGTGGCAGAGTTTGGTGGCTTGTTTTTGATGGACCATTGTTTCCACTTTTAAAATTGTTGTTGCCTTGTGGTTGTCAACAGGTCCTTGAAGCTGCCTACAGTCCCTTACCAGCTTACTTTCTCCCAGCCACCAGAGGGACCTCCTCCTCCTCAGTTAGAACTGAGTTCTTTAGGCTATTAAAGGAGTGACTATCCCATAATATACACAGGTCTCCCACACACTCAAGGAAAAGAGTTTATGCGGTATGTATATATCAGGAAGGAAATCTTACTTCTTGTAAGTTAACTGTCCTTTTAGAAGGGCGTGAGCAGCTCTGGAAAACAGATGAAGTTCTACTCAAGGTTATCCACTTTTAAGCATTAAGTGCTATTCTGGATTGCCACAAGATAGAAAATCCACAGACATACATTGTCAATGATTATAACTAAGGTGATAGATTAACAGGCTCCCAAATAGGTAATGGACAAAGGGGAAAAACATTTAGACTAGAAAAAATTGAATAACAACAGGAAAGGAAAATTTCATCCTAAGACAAGGTTAATATTAATCATCACCAACCTGCTGTAGAAAATCTTACAGCCAGTGGTTACCTGCCCACTGGGGTGTGGCCTCTTATACTATATAAGCCCATATAGAGCATGCAACCATCTCTCTCTTTCCAGTTGCTGGATTCAGTTTCTGTTCTCCGTTCAAGCAGAGGATTCTGATTTGTGAGTCTACTCCTAAATAAATAACCATCTATTTCTCAATTCTGAGCTAGTGTGGGATTTCTTTTAAGCATCCTTCCACACCAACCTAGTAGAAACGATTCTTACCAAAACTGGTGTAAGATCCAGAGGCCATTATGAAACAGACTGATGAAGGACAGAAAGGAAAACTGTAGCAAGTGGATCTATTCACCGTGGTAAGAAATGCTAGAACTTAGCATATTAAATGCATGCATTTTCTTTAAATTAGCCAAGAAACGCAATACAATTCCATTCAGAACTTATAGGTATTCTTCCAGAAAACATGCCAAGCTCATCCTCAAACTAAGAGTTAAAAAAAAATAAAAGGAAAAGAATCACTAAGAAAAAACACTGATGAGGAGGAGGAGTGGGAGGAAGGGAATCACACCCAGAAAATGTGGTCCGTTATAAGGTCCAATGGTGTCCAATGGGAATGATATCATGGACGGAACAGCAGACAAACAGACCATGGCCCACAGCTACAAATGTAAAGTCAATTATGACAGAAGTGGTTTTGCTATTTAGAATAATTAATGATGTTGAAAAATCTGGCTAATTTATTTGGGGAAAAATTATTTTTCCACAATATTCAAATAAATACTCCATGTGTGTTGGGGGAGATCTTAAGGAAGAGGAATAGCAGAACTCATCCTCCGTGTTCCCAGAAAGAGGTACTCTCAGAAGGAAGATGCACCCCAGAAGGGGGCTCTTCTGAGTGTTGTCTTTATAGAAGTCACAGGTGGCACCTTCTCGGAGTGTGAAGTTACTGTCTTTAAGGGTTGCCCCTGAATCTAAGTTAGATCCAGAGTGGTTCCTAAGAAGGAAGCTGACAGGATTATAACCAGTAAGGTAAAAGTCTAACCCACAGGGATACAAGAAGTAAGCACGCCTTTCCTGTACACCAAGTTAACTGTCCTTTTAGAAGGCCTTGAGCAGCTCTGGAAAACAGATGAAGTTCTACTCAAGGTTATCCACTTTCGGTCATTAAGTCTGGTTTACTGCTCCTTAGCATAAAGTATTTATATATGTAACTGAATTGTCAGGCCAACGATGGCTGTTTACTAACAGACGTGCCAAGGATCAAGTGGTCTACAGTCCATGAGGCTGGATGATGTCCCAGCTGGTCTACAGTCCATGGGCTGGATGTCTCAGCTAGTCTTCAGTGTATGCTGGAATCTGAAGATGCAGGCTGCAATGCCAGGGAAGGAATGGACTTGCTAGCCAGAGCAAGTAGGCTAACAGAGCAAGCTTCCTTCTTCCATGCCCTTTATGTAGGCTGCTAGCAGAAGATGTGGCCCAGATTGAAGGTGGATCTTCCCACCTCAAAAAAATCTGGATTAAGGGTGTGTCTTCCCACATCAAAAGATCCAGATTTGAAATGAGCCTTCCCACTTCAAATGTTTGAAATAAGGAAAAAAATAAACTCCCTCACGGGTATGCTATCATTAGAGTTTCAGTTAATTCCAGATGTGGTCAAGTTGACAACCAGTAATTGCCATCACAAGACCACTCCTTGTTAAGTTGACACATAATCCTGTCTCTTTTTGTCATTTTCCAAATGAAAACAATAACCAGGTTATAATTACACCTAGCATGATATAATTACACCTGCTCCTCGTACAACTGCAAACACATTATACATTTAGAGTAGGTGGCCATGTCTCTTGAGGAACATTTTTTTCAGTATCAACTTAAATACGATAACCACAGATATTCTTTTAATTGGTGTTACATTACACGATAAAGAAATAGAGGAAAGAAAATGCAATTATCTTTACAAACACATTTTTAACAAAATGTGAGAGGAAAAACTCAAGGCAATTATAACTCCCAGTTCTGCAACTGGTCACGTGGCCTTAGCTGGTGTTAATAACTACCTTCCTTCCTCTACTCCCCATTCTGTACGTCCTCCACCCTCAGCAAGCACCTCAACAGGTTTTGGCTCTTTCTCTGGAGGAGTGACCCATACCTTCATTCCTGAAGGGTCTGTGCCCCTTGTCATTACTGCTTGTCATTAGACTGTTATAGTTTCCTGCTGACTTTAATCACAGGACATGGTCGCACCAAGAGATGCCCTACAGAATCTCATGTACTCCAGACATAATCTTTCTTACCTCCCTTGTGGATAAGTAGTCCAATGTCCTCGTGGTAACCTGGATCCAAACACTCCTCTTAATGCTGCTATTCCTTTCTTAGCCTGTTTGCATCTGTAATGGTTTAAATAAAATGCTGCAGGTCTCTGAGTGGCGGCAGCAGGCACAAGACCACAGAGGGCCACAAAGACAGCCGGGTCCCAAGCAGGGAGCCCCCATGTGGCCCACAGGCCATGAGGGCCAGTAGGTCCTAGGCAGGGAGCCTAGGCAGGGAGTCAGATGGTAGGTGAGAGACCAAGACGGATAGGCACACCACAAGACCATACCACACATCTCTGAAGGCACCTGGTCCCAGGCAGGGAGCCACATGGTGAGTAAGAGTCAGAGACATGGGTAGGCACGCCATGCAGAATGAGATTAGTGGGTTATGGAAGGGAAGGGAAGAAGTGGGGAGAGCAGAGAGAGGCAGGGAGTAGGGGTATATGTGTTACCAATGAGTCCAAAGTGGTTGCTGCCTCCTGCTCACTTGGTTCAATCAGCATAATGTTGCCAATATAGTGAACCAATATAATATTTTGTGGAAGAGATAGACAACCAAGGTCCCTTAGCTAGGTTATGACACAGGTCTGGAGTGTTAACATATCCTTGAGGTACAACTGTAAAGGTGTACTGCTGACCTTGCCAACTGAAAGCAAATTGTTTCTGGTGATCCTTGTGGACAGGTACTGAGAAAAAGATGTTTGTTAGATCAATAGCTACATACCATGTACTAGGACATGTGTTAATCTGCTCCAGTAATGATGCCACATCTGGTACAGCAGCTGCGATCGGAGTGACTACCTGATTGAGTTTTCAATAGTCAACTGTCATTCTCCACGATCCATCTGTCTTCTGTGGCCAGAAAGGAGAGTTAAAGGGAGATGTAGTGGGAGCCACCACCACTGCATCTTTCTGTCCTTGATGGTGGCACAAAGTTCTGCAGTTCCTCCAGGGATGTGATCCTGTTTTGGGTCACTATTTTCTTCGTCAGAAAGAAGATATTACCTTACTAATGGCCTCCATTTCTCCTTTCCAACCATAAGAGCCCTCACTTCAGGTCAGAGAACCAATGTGAGAATTCTAATAACTTCTAAGTATATCTATTCCATTTATACATTCTGGGACTGGGGAAATAACCACAGGATGAGTTCAGGGACCCACCGGACCTATTGTGAGTTGAATTTCAGCCAAAACTCCATTAATCACCTGACCTCCATAAGACCCCACTTTAAATGGAAGGCCATAATGTTTCTTGGGATCCTCCAGAATCAGCATCAATTTAGAACCAATATCCAGTAGACCCCAGAAAGTTTGATTGCTTCCTTTCCCCAAGTGTCCAGTTACCCTCGTAAGAGGCCATAAGTTACTTCTATAAAAGGACTGGAGGAAGAGTAACAATAAAGCTCTTGGGTCTTTTATCAAGGTTTTTTCTCAGGATAATCTAGCCATCCCTCCACTCAAGGGATTCTGGGTCTACAGACTGGCTCAAGTCTGGAAATTGGTTCATGAGCCAAGATTCCCTTTTGCCCATGATCCAATGGAGCCTTCTTTTCATTTGAGAGTTTTCCCACTTCTACAGCTCAAAACAATTTAGTAGGCTTCTTCTCTGCCTCATGCCTGGAAACACTATGATTGATCAGCCAGTACCACAGGTTCGTAAGAGCTGTTCCACCCTAAAATTCCCTCTGCCTGTGCTGGCCTTCATGGCTCAGGCCTTTATGAACATTACTTTGTCATGCTGCCCATTACAATAACTACAATCACCTTGCCTTTGGCAGTTCAGAGCTGCCACCTGCTACTTTGGGACCCAATTAAACCTGTTGCATTTAATTCACCCAACTGAGCAGCAGTATCTGCAATTCTAAGGTCTGACACAAAGAGAAGGGGACAACAGAGGTCTTCATGCTGGTGCCCCCTCACCATTGTGTGTCCTATAGAACTAGGGAAGGGTGCATCTTCTCAGCCTTCCCAGTGTGGAGGATTAGGTTTCTGCAGTGTTCCCATTCCAGCACTTCAACTTTCTTGAGCCTTAAAACCTCTTCATCCACACCAAGCTAAGGTATATCGGGCATCTCCAACTCTGCTTCAGTTACTTTTGAAAACTGCTTCAGCCAGTCATTTAAGTAAAAATTTAACATCCTTTTAACTGTGTGAGCTTCCATATTAAACCTAGAATCTCCATTCCGTGGGCCCATATCAAACTCAGCCTGATTCTTTTCCTGTTCCTTCCCCCAATGACTCCACACCTTTACAATCTATTCCCACACATATTCCCCAGGCTTCTGCTTGAATGAATTAGCAAATTCATCAAGCTCTTTAATATTGGAATGTACCTCCTCATGGACTACACTTCCCAGGTCCCTTCTAGGAATCTGCTTAGCCTGAAATCTAGTTATAGCTCTAGAGGCAACTGTTGGTGGACCCTGAGAAAGTCGTTGCTGATTTAGCAGATGCTGAAGGATTATAGAGAAGGCAATATTTCGGGGGGGGGGGGAGAAGGACATCTTTTTTAACAGTTAATGCTCTTACTTTAATTGCCTCCACCCTCCAAGGCCAGGATTTCAATTTTCACTTTAATTCTGCCCACTTTACAATGAGGATTTTGGTTTGATTTTCCACAGCCTGAGCTCTGTGGCTGCTGAAGAGTGATTATCTTCCAGGGCACACTTAGAAACCTTTAGACAATGAGCATCTGGAGCCAGTCGATTTTATCGCTGAGTTCAGTGTTCTTCACCATATTCTGGAATGCTAGATATTGCTTAATTTTCTCGTGGAGCTCATTCTTTTTCTTTGTCAGTTTACCCAGAGATGCTAACAGCAACCAGCCAGTATCATCATTTTTTCTTATTTTTCCACAAATTGTTAGAAGTTTTATATACAGAGTCACCAAATTCATTGTCTTTCACAATGGGTGAATTAGGATAATCAAATGCATTTGGCTCCTTAAGTTTGTACAATAGTTCATACTGTGGGCTTTTAGCACACTCTGAGCTTCCAGGAGAGGCTTCAGTCACTGTAGCTGTTGGCAACTGGAAAGCGTGTTCCAGATACTTAAGAATTCATCCTTTTACTTCCGTTGCTCTAGAATCATTCTTGGTAAGAAAATCTGTATTTGTTAGGGTTCTCTAGAGGAGCAGAACTTACAGAATGAATCTATTTATACATAGAAAGAGGATTTATTAGGATGGCTTACAGGCTGTGGTCCAGCTAGTCCAACATCAATGGAAGGTCCAAGAGTCTAGTAGTTGTTCAGTCCACGAGGCTGGATGCTCAGCTGGCCATCAGTATGTCTCAGAATCCTGAAGAAGCAGGCTCTAAAGCCTTCTAAAGACCTACCAGGGAGAGGGAGAGCAAGCAGGCAGAGAGAGCAAGCTTCCTTCTTCCTTGTCCTTTATACAGGCTGCCTGCCGAAGGGGTAGCCCAGATTAAAGGTGGATTTTCCCACCCCAAAGATCGAGATTTTAAAATGGTTATTCCTACTTCAAATGATTTAATTAAGGAAAGGTCCCTCACAGGTGTTCCCAGTCATTCGGGTTTTAGTTAATTCCAGATGTGGTCATGTTGACTACCAAGAACAGCCATCACAGAAAGGAATATTGGCTATGGGTCCTCAATGTTTATGGCAAATATTATTCGTATCTCCCAGGAAGAGGCTTCATGTTTATAATAAACAGACATGACTATTTCCTAGCTTTGCTTAATTTTTTTTTTCTACAAAATTTCAGCTATGATTCACACTACAAGAAAAGGCAAAAAGAACCCAGCAGTCCCTCCCCCTGATTTGGCAAGACTGGAAATAAATCTGCTTCCCCTTATTTATTCTCCCCCTAATTCTTTTTAAGATGTGCTGGCTTTGTGACTCTAGAGAGAACTCCCGTTATACCACCCCAAAGAGGACTCGAGGGCTTTCAGAGGGGAGTCAGGTAGAGGCCACGGTGTTGTGCTTGGCAAGGAACTCCAAGACTTCCAAAGAAGTGGCTGCCCTTAACTCTCACCCCAGGACTTGTTTACAAGACGCAGCAATGCTGGAACCAGAAAAAGGATTAAGTATTTTTTCCCCTCAAGACTTTAGTTTAATTTGCATAATTTTTCAAAAGAATGTTCTACCGAAACCCTCTGTTCTCTAAACAAGAACAGAGCAACTGTAGGGTGAGCCAAGAGGAAGCAGGCCTTGTGGGTATTAAATGGTCTGTGTAGGGACTGAGAAATGTGGAAAAGCTAATCCTGCTTGGGCCTTTTCTAGCTCACAGCTCGGCCTTGATGCTTGCCTTTGCCATGTTGGCTGTGACATCTGCCCCACGCCCCACTCCACAAACACCCGGTGTTGGGGAAACCGGGAAGATGGTTTCCCAGCAGCTCACGTACAATTTCCTTGAATGCTTGTGACCACACTGGGATCAGCAGTATTATGTCTCCTGGGGACTTGCCAGATATGCAGTATGTTAGCCCATTCCAGACCCACTGACTTGGAATGCCCATTCTGGGACAGACTCAGGAGTCTGGGTCTTGCTCAGCAGAGGATTCTGATGCCCACCGCAGTCTGAGAGGCACTAGAAATCGGTGTCAAATTGTAAATGTTCAATGGAAGTAAACAGTCGATGATTTTCAAACATATAGCATAAAAAATATTAAAATCAATTAAACAAACAAAAATACTGTAGGGTAAGCAATGGGTATAAGTCCTTCTCCCCTTGGCCTGCTCTCCAGCTAGTTAACAGCCAAACGATGTTGAGCAAATGACCAAGCAATACTTCCAACCACTCTCTACTTCTCCACTAGTTCACTGAGCATGCTCCAAAGACCCTCAAAAGCCTGGCCTTCCACCCAACCCTCTGCTGTCTCTGTTCCCAGTCAATAGCAGTCACCATTCTCGTCTTCTCCCCCATAAGTCTCTGTGTGGGTTTGTTATGGTATGACTTTGTGATATTCCTTGGCTCCCAACTGCCAAGATGCCCTTGTGCCAGAAAAACCCTTACAAGTATACCAATTTATTTTTGAATTTTTGTTGTATCTGTTCTATTTAGAGAGAGTTTGGGGTATCAGACAATTAGAGAAATCTTCACTCTTGCAATTAAATTATTTTTTAATTTCAATCATAGCATCTTTCTATAACCACCATGGAGGATGTAGTGGGAGATGACACGATGCAGTTTTACTGTGTTCTGCTTCACAGACAGCACTGCGCATGTCAGAGGCAGGTGGAGGCACTGGGAGAGACTGCAGAGCCCCAAGGGTTGGAAGACGCAGTGTGTCCACAGCGTGTCTGCAGGCATGTGTAACCTTTGCGAGAGGAGGACAAGAATGTTTTGGCTCACTCCTCAGAGTTCCTGAAAACTCTACAATGAAGAGGAGCACTCAGAAAGAAGAAAGACCACATGAGCCGGAGAAAGGAAAGTCTGAAGGCATTGTAAGGGGATGTGAAAACCAGTCCCTCTCCTAAAGGGCTCACTAGTTCAACAGTGTATGTGGGAGGCCTCTGTTGACCCCCTTCGCTCTGTCATCTTTAGAATATGCTTATGACAATGCCAAGTTCTCCAGATGTCATTGCCCTCCAGGATGTGGGGAACTGATACTATTGTGAGTAGCACAAATGCTCAGTGGTGGGGACTGGGGATGAGGTCAGCAGTCTCAGGAGCAGACATTTGTATCCATCAGAGCAGACATAACAAAATATCCCTTTGGCATCAGAGTACCCACTCAGTTGTGCCTGAGAAATTGGAAGCCCCGAGGATCCTGTGCTGGGAGAAGAAAAGGCTGCAAAACCTAGTGTCAGCCAGGGGAGAGACTCTTCTCTGGGAAGAGACTTCTGACAAGTTGGGAGACCCCCCTCACAGGAGAGACGGGAGTGGACAAAATGTTGGGTCACAGTGATGGGCAGGACCACACCTTGGTCAGAACTTCTTAGTTATCAATACCTCTCACACCCTACTTAAACCTGAGTCTCCCATCTGAACTCCCAACAATGGACTTAGGCGGGTCATTGGGTTTCTTTATTTGTTCCTCTTCTCAGTGAGTTTGCATTTGCTAACCTACTTTCTCGGATTTCGCTGCTGTATGTTTAACAGGCTGACTGAGGGCAGGTGACTGTTCGGACTGTCTGAGCCCAGGCTCTGACCTAGCAACTTCATAACTAGGAAACATGCTTTGAAAAATCATATTTCTGGGCTCACCTTGGCAGCAATGCATACTAAAATACAAGTGATACGGAGATGCATGGTTCCTGCATGAGAACGATGTGCAAGCTCTTGACGCTTTCCTTTGTTTTTCTTTTGAGAAAACTCTCAGTGATTAAGATCACTTGCTGCTCTTCCAGAGGACTTGGGTTCAGTTTCCAGTATCCACATGGCGTGTCCCGAGTCCAACTCCAGTCCAAGAGGACCCAACAGCTTCTTCTGGTCTCCTCAGGTCCTACATGAACGTCACATACTTACATATGTGAAGGCCAAACACTAATATGTGTGAAATAAAGACAAATTTTAAAATCTCAAACCTACTTTGTATTATCTCCTAGTGTTTTCTTAAACCTGGTTTTGTACTACTTTTATATTTATGTGTATAAATTTATATATTTATACTTATTACATGCACATGCATTGACATGTAGAAATCGGAAGACAATGTGAGGGAGTAGACTTTTCTGCTTCAACCTTGTAAGTTTTTTTTTTTTTGAGGCAAGATTTCCCTGTGTAACAGTCATAGCTGTCCTGAACTAGCTCTTGTAGACCAGGCTGGCCTTGAACTCACAGGGATTCACCTGCCTCTGCCTCCCGAGTGCTGGGATTAAAGGCGCGCACCACCACCACACAGCCGACATTGTGGGTCTTGTGGTGTGAACTCAGATAATCACGCTTGGCAGAAAGCATCTTTACCCACTGAGCCATATTGCTGACCCTAAATAATAGAAGGGAAGCAGGAGTAACATGAGTCTCTACTGGTCAGGAACATTAAGAGTCTAACTATACTCTACCATGCTTTCTTTGCAATGCTCGATGCTCCACTAAAGTCTGCTCCATCAGCCTGCCTTGTAAAATTAAGACAGTGAGAAATCACACGGTAATGCCTCCAACCAAACTGCCGTGTACATATAGTAAGATACACATATAGGCACTGTGTTATTGCAGAATGACCTAACCTATCTGGACTGCAATATCAGCTTTCTCACAATTTAAAATGAGTCTTAAAGGTCAGGCGGTGGTAGTCCCAGCACTCAGAGACAGAGGCCAGCAGATCTCTATTCGAGGCCAGCCTGGTCCACAGAGTGAGTTTCAGGACAGCCAAAGATACACAGAGAAACCCTGTCTCAAAAAAAAAAGCAAAAATGAATCATATAGTTTATCAAATTCTAGCTTCATTTAATTTAAACAGTAGACGTATCAAAATTATTGATCTTTTTTTAGTTTGGATTTTTAAAAACTTAAAATATCTTACTAATAAGACACTAATGTATGGCACCTGCCTGTGGCCAGAGGACACATAGCTTTTTGCAGAAAGTGGGCAATGTTACGTAGCCCAAAGAAAAGACAATTTAACCAAGCTCTCTTCAGAGAGCAGGAGCGGCTGAATAAAGGGGCTTCAAGGTGGGCATCGCATCCAAATATCACGTGATCCACTCCACATCCACCATTCTGCACAGAAGAGGCCACACCAGTCAGGCTAACTGTGCTGGAACCAGGTCTCATTCTGTTGTGTCAGGCTTCTCAGTCCTTCGCTTTCTTTTTAAAATATTTTTTTTGTTCAAGTATGTGAAGCGAGGTGCACATGAGTGCAAGGGCCCCCTAGAAGCCAGAAGAGGACATCAGATCCCCTGGAACTGGAGTTCAATGTTCACAGAATCGACTTAACCTTGTGTAAGCTCTTGTAGCCCAGGTACATAAAAGCCTCTGAGATGTCTGCCAGAGAGTGTCCATTGCAGAACTCCGAGTTCCACTTTTCCTTTACTTCAGGAAGTTACCGGCCCTGTTCCAGCTGACCTCACTATTATCCTTCCTGATGCCCCTATAACGACTTCTCTCAAGCCCCTCTTCTGTCTGGAACAGTTGCCCTTAGCCCTTTCTTCGGAAACCCTGCCAATCCAGATTGTCTTGCTTAGCTTCCTAACCGGTATCATTACATTCAAAGAGACTCAGCCCACTGGAGTCTTTGTGTCCTAAGTCACCAAGGTGATTGTGTCATCTCCCTGCTAGCCAGATGATTTCCTTATCAGTCCCGCGTGTGTTTATCCCCACTAGTGTAAACATGCCCTATAATGCCCGCTGTGGAAAGAATGGCAAGGAGAAAAACAGACCGTGCACTCTCTAACCCATGGCTGCTATGTAGGCCACGGGACGTGGGCAGTTACCTTCCTCTGTGGTATGAAGGGCTGGCTTGGATTCACCTTGATTAACATAATCTGCGCAGGCTTAATCTATAAACACTACTATCACAAATAGTTTCCCAAATCAGCCAATCCATGAAGGACATGCATACGAATATTAAAACATATTCATGATCTTCTTTTTTTAGAATTGTCTTTGAAGAACATAAAATTCTAGGTACTATTTCTTGGAGGGGGGTGTCCTTTTTTATTTCTGTGATTCTCTCTGTAATGAATATACCGGATTCTTAGCTAGAAAATACTAAAGCTTATTATTTCAAGCTTTATTTCAGTGTTCTTTGGCTGAAAAAAAAATGAAGTAGTCCCAGGGAATAACACATTTGACTTTTCAGTTTATAGATGACAAGGTCTAGTGTTAATTCACTCTTAGAATGGTGAATGTACTTAGGTGACTGATAGAAAATAAAATGCCATGCCAAATTCACCAGAATCAGATGACTTAGCCTTATAGACACCATCTTCTTAACTACATGCCATGCCAAAACTGATGGCTTGCGTTACTGGCTATTTCCGCTTCATTGTATTACAAAGTGAGACAACCCATCTGTAGGCAATTCCACGTCAAAGAGATCTGTCAATTCCCTTGACGCAGCATTTTTTCCCTGAAATCCATACAACTTAAATTATGTTTAGCCTCAAGCATGAATACATGTGGATTTTAAAAGAATTGTACCATGTCTATAGCCAAGTGGAGTACAACACTGCCTAACAAAGCCTTTTAGTCATCAAATGCTTGGAGATGCTCCTCCATTCAGAGCCAGGGTACGCAAACACGGGCTCCACTGTGATCTTTGGCATACAGGCAATAGTGGGATCACCAAATAATCTGAGTATAAGAAACTTAATACTTCCATCTTCTATAGAAACTATACACATTTTTATAGAATTTCTGTTAGCCTAGCTGTGTCTCAGAGTATCCGAAGGCTCATCTGTCATCTGTGAGCTTCTCCTGGACCTTGCCTTAGACTCATGAAGACACATCTCCAGGCACGCTTGTTACTAGACCCTCGAGTCCATAAACCTCTCACCTTATCTTCTCTGTATTTCAAAAGAAATTAGGATAGCGATTTTTTTAAGTCGAAATAAATTAAGAAATGAGAATTGGTAAAATGAAATGAGTTTGCTCATGGGTTCGCCAGAACTGGAGAAGCTCGTAGTTTTCACTTTTGCTGTAGCAGTGTAATCTTACTAAAACAGAAAAGATGAAACAAAGCCAGGAGATAATGCATGTGTGAGAACTGTCAGGACTGGAGGGCTCCACCCCACCCCCACCCCAACACAAGCAAGTGAGAATTTGTATATACATTGTTTTAGGATGCTTCTTACACCATTTCAGGCTCACTGAGATAGGAAGGGAAGACTTCACTTCACAGCATCCTTCCAGGTCCCCGTGAGCCCCAACAGAAGCTTTCCCCCCGTGAGAGATGGGCAGAGAGTCTTTCTCCAAAACCAGCCTCTCAGTTGAATGTCTCTACCAGAACTCTTTTCTTGAAATAAAAGGATCCCGCTCCCCTTGGTTCCTTTTGCCTCTTCGGTCCTTTGATTCTCCCTTGGTCTCCTGTTCTGGCGAGAGTGAAATGCTGTAAGGGGAGACACCTGTGCCCTCCCTTTGTTTCTGAGTATCGAAACTGTGGTCGCCAAAGAATTACAGTTCCCAGAGGAAATCTCATTCCAGGGGGAGAAATGGATGATGCTTGGTACCAACCAGAGGAGTTTGCCTCTCAAGAAAAGAGCTGTGATACCTTAACCGCCTTTCAGACAGACTACAACGAGACCGTGATGGGTAAGCCATGGGCAGCATCACCCCTTGGAGAGGATTGCTTGGTGAGACACACCTCTTGCCCTCTATTCAAACCTAACTCTTACATCAGGACCATGGCAACTGATCTGGGGGTCACTAGACATCTTCAATCTGTTCCTCTGCCCAAGGCAGCCACATCGAATTACTCTCCCTGCTTTTCACTATTGTCTCTGCAATTGGCATATTGGTGACAAGCGGCCACACCTCACTTGGTGAGACTGTCAGGGCTCAGGTTCTGACCCAAACAACCCTAGTAACACCTGCAGTGGTGGAAGAGATGAGCCAGTGCCTGGAGTGGACCTGACCTCCCTCCCTGTTCAGAAGGTAAAGCAAACCCGGAGCGAGTGGCTTAGCCTCTCCAGCTCCCAGGTTCTCCATCAAGCTGCAGAGATTTAGAAGAGCATCCTGTAAGAGAAAACATCAAGCACCATGTCTAAATCATGGCCTCCCAAAATACCACCTGCCATTTCAGTAAAGGAAATGTTGCAACCAAAAGTCAGTTCTTCAACTGTCAAATATAGTCGACACCAGCCACAAATAGTTAAGTCTATTTAAATCAGTTTAAATTAGGATTTCAGTTCTTCAACTGCATTTGACACATCTGAAGCATAGTTGGAGTTACTTATATCTAGTGCTGATATAACATTTTCACCAGAAAAAAAACTACTGGACAGGGCGCTGTCCACTTGGGTTCTGCAGTACTAAGATAAAATGCTAGTTTCTTTGAAATCTTCCCTTGGTGGAAGAAAAAAAATATGAACCTTCTGTTTCCCACGGCATCTCTCTGGGATGAATCTTACTTGTCTCCAGTTCAGCCTTCAGAGAGATTTGCTCCGCAGTCCTTAGCCTTAGTTCAGAAGACGGTGGCTAGTGACTTGGCAGCAGCCTACCTCCCTTGTAGAGTGTGGGACAATGTGGGTAGGTGCTGGACGCTCCAAATTCAGGGTTTTATTCCTAAGCAAGGAGTTTTACTACAGCCATGTGAGCTTTGGGTGGAGACACCATGAAGTCTCCCATGAACCCAAAGTATCTTCATGGCAGAGGCCAGAGATCAAAGACCATCTGCCCCAGTGATTCTGCTGTCCCCTCTGGATACGACTTCCAGTCCTGACCCATCTTAAACCTCTATCTTCCTGCCCCATCTTCAATTTTCTGCCGAGCATGTTATTCCAAACAACACAAGACACAGGCTCTTGACCTGATTGACTGTCTGTGCCCCACCTGCCTACTAGGTGTGCTCCAGATGTTTGTCTGCTTGCTCATCCTCCTCTGCCCATGACCCAGGTCTTTCACAGATCTGCAGGAGGAAAGACAGTGCAAAGATGGGCAACAGGACCGAGTGCCGTTTGGATGGTTGCTGGACTTTGCTGTCCATGCGACTTGGGACTTGATGACTGAAGAATAGCTCGCTCCAGAATCCCGTCTGTGAATGCTGGAGTCCAGGGCAGATGGCAGGCAGTAGGCTGCAGGTCAGAACGGCAGAGGAGCTACCCATCCAACCGCCCTCTTTCCTGGTCAGGTTTCCCCCAGCATCGCAAGCAGTATTTAACAAACTGGGTCTCAACCATTCTTTGGCCCTTTCAGAGGGGTGACCACCGCTGATAAGGTGGGCTAGACCCCCGAGTATCTCTAGCTGTCCTGGATTCTCTCATTTTCTGTCTCTTTCTTACATTTCACTTATTATCTAATTTGTTGCGTACTAGGTGGGTGGGTGGTTGTCCCGGGAAGACACTCTAGTCCTCAGGCATGACAAGAGCATTTTTATTCGCTGAGCTATCTCTTAGGACCCCTGAGGCCGGCGCTTCTCCTGCCCTCCCTCTCTGTTTAGAAACAGCAGCCCCTGGTCAACATCTCTGTTTTTGTGCCAATACCAAGCTGTTTTCATTGCTGTGGCTCTGTAATAGAGTCTGAAGTCAGGGATGGTAATGCCACCGGAAGTTCCTTTATTGTACAGGATTGTTTTGGCTATCCTGGGTTTTTTGTTTTCCCATATAAAGTTGATTATTGTTCTCTCAAGGTCTGTGAAGAATTTTGTTGGAATTTTGATGGGGATTGCATTGAATCTATAGATTGCTTTTGGTAGAATTGCCATTTTTACTATGCTGATCCTCCCAATCCAAGAGCATGGGAAATCCTTCCATTTTCTGGTATCCTGACCGCGTGGGGTGCGCCCACCCACTGAGACGGTGGGGCTGATCTAATGGGAGCTCACCAAGGAGGGCTGACTGAGAAGCCAAGGACAATGGCACTGGGTTTTGATCCTACTGCATGTACTGACTTTGTGGGAGCCTAGGCAGTTTGAATGGAGGGGGGAGGACCTTGGACTTCCCACAGGTCAGGGAACCCTGACTGCTCTTTGGACTGCAGACGGAGGGGAAGGGGGATGGGGGGAGCGGGAGGGAAATGGGAGGAGGGGAAGAGGCGGAAATTTTTAATTAAATAATATAAAAATAAATAAAAAAAGAAACAGCAGCCACCTCTTGCCTTCACTGTCACATTGTATCCGCGGCTCCCAGCACTAGAATCTGGCTCCAGCTCAAGGCCTCTCACCAGCATTAAGTAATCCGCTTGATTCTCAGAACCTCTGCTCTGCTGTCCACCGCCTGTCCTCCCTGCCTCGCCTCCAGGCTGACCTGCAGGTGTTCATTACCTGCTCAGAACCTCAGCACACTTTCCCTGTTCCCAGCTTCCTCTTCTAAGTCCCCACCAAGGCCTGAGGCAGCCCATCCCTGTCACCTCTCTTCTCTTTGGCCTGCAGCTAACCTTTGGAGTGCGTTCTCTCTAAAGTCAGACAGTTGTGAAATCGCAGCAGCTGCAGGCGACAAAGCCAGGTCCCCAGAGCTAGGGTCTTAGTGTGCCGTCGAAGAGGCGTGCCACTGCCCTCTGACCCCTCTCACCGCGTAATCGGGGACACGCTCTGTGACCCGCTTTCCCGGAGGCGCCTTCTGGTCCTTCTGCTTGGACAGGACGGCGACCCGGGGGCGGAGGGGAGTGGCCGCCGCGGCCTATTTCCGCGAGCATCCAGACCCGGTTCGGGGAGCTCCACGCCAGCCTCCCGCATCCACGCCGCCCCGTTGACCCCCCGCCGTCAGCATCCATGCAGCCTCGTAAACCCCAGCAGCCCGCGCTGTTGCTGAGCCTCTGGCTGCTGCTGAGCCTCGCGCTGCCCGCGGCTGCCGTGGCGCCCCGGGACCGGGAGCATACCGATGTCCCCACGCGGCCCCCAGCGGCGGGGCTGCCACGCGGGATCCTGCAGCGGGCGGCGCACGCTGCGCTGCACTTCTTCAACTTCCAAGCCGGCTCGCCCAGCGCGCTGCGGGTGCTGGCGGCGGTGCAGGAGGGCCGCGCGAGGGTGAGTGGGCCGCGATGCGGAGGGACACGCGCGGGGACCGCGGTGCAGATCGTGCTCCTCGAGGGCCACGGAGTCCTCAAACGCTGCTTTTGCCTTTCCGACATTTCCGAGACCAGGCATCCTTTACATGCTATAGGGAAGTTTGGGGAAACTGAGGAAAGGGTCTCACCAACAGTCCCTGGTTAGGATCCCCCAGCATGGGTGGCTGTTGGGATGCACACTGCGTACCCAACCAACCTATGGCTTAAATTCTGCGGCTTCTACCAAAGGCTAGGGAGGTGTGTTCAAAGTCTAAGCCAGCTCTCAACGTCGCAAACAAGTTTCTGGTGTTCTGTCCTGTTTGGTTGTTAATTGAAGACTATTGTGTAAGATTCCTCTAGGCCTGCGCAGGGACCACCTAGTTCTGGCGCCTTCCTGATCTAATGAGCGAGTGATAGGGCCGCAGCAGTCTGTGATTGTAGGTGTGGATTTGTGTGAGCGAAGCTGTATGGCTCTCTTCATCAAACAGATTTTAAAAGTTTTCTTTTAAACTGAAGAGTCCCAAAGGCAGTGCAGCTAGCTTTCCCGGATGTTCCCCCAAAGCCACAGTCCCGCGGCCTTAAATAGTGTGTAGCTCTGAGCGTTAAGATTTAAATCGGGCCGGGCGGTGGTGGTGCACGCCTTTAATCCCAGCACTCGGGAGGCAGAGGCAGGCGGATCTCTGTGAGTTCGAGACCAGCCTAGTCTACAAGAGGTAGTTCCAGGACAGGCTCCAAAACCACAGAGAAACCCTGTCTCGAAAAACAAAACAAAACAAAAAAAAAAAAGATTTAAATCGGTAGGATGATAACGACTGTTCTCTGTCTGGGATCAGATGATGTGAACCGCCCTTTGGACGGTCAGCCTTGCTCCTTATTTCTAGAAAAGGCAAACGATTGTGATTGTATACAAACAAAAACCTTTATTGTCTCAGGGACACGCCCCACCCAAGCTCCAGTCTTTACTAGTTTATCAGAAAAAGGAGGTTACATCTCTGGGAGGAAAGAGGAGCCCTGAAGGCAGCCTCCCTGGTTATCTGGGGGAGACTTCTCTGTTAAAACAAATCAAAACAAAGCAAAACACCCAGACTGACAAAGTATACCAGTTTTCAAAGACCAGGGATTTTCCTGCATTCCAAGATGATTTTCAAAAATCATAAAGAGAGTGAGTGAGAGGCTGCTGGGTAAAGGTGCCTGTTGGCAAGCCTGGTAAGGTGACTTTGGTTCTCTGACCTGGGGATGGAAGGAGACAACTGACTCCCCCAAGTTGTCCTCTGATTTCCACGTGCCTGCTATGGCATACATGCACACACATAATAAACAAATGCAATTTTAAAACCTTCACCGAGAGCTCTGGTATGGCTTTTCTGTAGCAGTGTTCCAGAACTTTAAGGAGACCCTACTTCGTTGCAAGTGGCGAGTGTGAGAGTAACTAAAACATGGGATCCAAGACATCAGCCCAAGAAACAATTCCCTGATGTTATGCTTCCTCTTAACCACCCTTGAGCTCCCTGGTTTTTAACATTTATGTGATTGCGGGAGCCAAGGAAAAGAGGTCAGTGTGCCAAGAATCAGTTTCCGCCATGAATCTAGTCAAATTGTTTTCCTTAAAAGGCTACTAAAGATGATCAAGCAGGCCAGTGTTGGGGAGATAAACATCTAACAAGGGCATGCAAATGTCTGGGAGGGTGGCAGAATGAAGGTGAACGCCTGGGAATGGGGGCTGATTCCTGGCTAGGGATTGCAGTAAGCCGTCTTCCTAGGGTCTGCAGCAGGTCGTATTGATACTTTAAACTGGGTCTTGTTTTATCTCCATAGAGCCACACAACTTGGAGACCTGTATATAAGTATTCTCCAGCTATCACCCCACTTAGGACGGAAATAACATATTTTGCCAATGCCGGGTGGTTATAAAAGTTGTGTCATATGATAAAGCAGGCAAAGTGCAAAATAGGAGTTAGAGGTAGCCCATTGCCCAGTCCCTAAATCTTGAACATTTTGTGTTAGGCATGAAGCTGGATTTTGTGGCCTTACTTCAGATATGGAATAGCAACCTTAGGAAGGCGTCTTTGGCATTCTTTTTGCTTTGAAGTGCTCAGCCACCTCTCTTAGGTGACACAAACTCAGCCTGATGTGGACAGCTTCCAGAAAGGTGGCTGTAGGAGCTCCTATGGTGAGAGAAGCCACAGCCCTCAGGGAACTCATCTATTGTAGGTAGATGGCCACCCTCTGGTTAGAATCTCCATCCCGTGGGCATTTCGTTAGGATAATGCACTAGTTTGCCACTCTGCATCTGTCCTTCACCTGGTCCTGAGCCAAGGGGAGCAAGTGGATGCCTGAGTGGGAGAAGTAGAACTCATAGAGATCCCTCTTCATTTAGGGCTGGGTATACTCCTTTTTTAACGTGAGGGGCTGGGACTAAGTCTGGTTTTCGAAGTAAGGGATCAATTATGGGATCAATTGCTGTGGGTCCAATTATTGTGATTTTTGGCTCCAGGGATTTATCCCACAGCCCCGTACATGCTAGGCACATGTTCAACCACTGAGCTACCTCCAAAGTCCTATGTATTGAAATGACTTGGGCCATACACCATGAGGGTGAATGGCAAAAGCAAGAGAGGTATTTCCCAGTGTGGTCCAAATCTATGTGCATAAACCAGACCATGATAATGGATGCAATTCTTGACGTAGACTTCATCTGAAAACAAAAACAAACAAAACAAAAATGGAAGCCAGGGGACCAAAAGATGTTTAAAGATGTCTTCCAGCCTGGAGATTTCCTTGTTTCTCTTAGACCTCAGGAGTCCTCATTCTAGAAACACTGTTGCCCTCTTGTGGTCAAATGCAGTAATCACTGTAGATTATGGTTTAAGAAAGTGCAAGTCTCTGGCTCCTGATTGAAGATGAGACCTTACGGTGGTGCTCTGTGTTCTCTGCTATGCCTACCCGATGTCACCTTGTTCCTGGTCATACACTACCATTCCATGACCAAAAAATGTTTACTTTTCTGCTACGATGTGGCCCAGCCGCAGGATCACAGTTGGAGCGGAGCCGATCCCCCCATGGTGTTGGAAGGTTCTTAGGCTTCTGGGTGTCCAGGGTCAGGCCCATGGGTTTCTCCACTCCTGGACACTTTGCTGTCACTGAGATCCTTGGACTTGAGGAGAGTTCTGTGGGCACATACTTCCTAAGAAAGCCACCTTATTCAGCAATCAGCTGTTGTTTGGAAATTGGTCAGGGTCCCGTTCCCATCCAGGACCAGACACAATTCAAACAGCTGGGCAAGGTGTGTTGGGGGAGGGGATTGCCCATGCTCTATTCCAATAAAAACTAGTAATTTTGACATCGGGCTGTTTAACTGGAGCGTTATGGGGTCTTTGTAGCAAGAAAGGGCACACATCACTTCGGTTTCCATTTTGGTTTGCGGCCAGTGGGGTGTGCGCGTAGAAAGGATAAGGTACCTAGTCCTCTACTCCGGCCTTTCCCCTGCTTCTTCCACAATCGTGGTTTGCTCACACAGCAAGAGTTGAAGAGACGACCCCGTCGATTCTTTCCAGAGCACTGAACTTGGACCTTGTGAGTGTGCTAGTTAGTTTTCTTGGCATCTTGACACAAGTCTGGTCAGAGGGAACCTCAACTGAGAACATGTCTTCATCGGTTTGGCCTGTAGACAAGACTATGGGAGTATTTTCTGGATCAATGATTGATGTGGGAGAGTCCAGCTCATTGGGAGCACCGCCACCCTGGGCAGGTGGCCCTGGGCTGTATATAAGAAGAAGGGGGTGTTGAGAGAGCCACGGGGAGTCAGTACAGCAGCGTGACCTCTGCTTCAGTTCATACCTCCAGGTACCTGGCCCTGCTTGAGTTCCCATCTTGGCTTCCCTCAGTGATGGACCATGATAGGAAAGTGTAAACCAAAGAAACCCTTTCCTCCCCAAGCTGGTCACGGCCTCTATCACAGTAATAGGATGCAAACTAGGTCAGCGGGTTGGACACATGTTTTATACCTGTTCTTCACAGCTCACCCAACAGTCGGTGCCCGATCAGGTAGTAAGTGCGTCTTAAATAGCCGGCCTGGAGGCGAGTCAGACCTTGCTTGTCAGGCCAGAAGGTAGAGCAGCTGCTGCTCTCAGGATTGAGACCGAGACCTACCGCAGGCCTGAAGCAGGAGCAGAATTCATCCCCTGGGCCACGCAGCTCCAAGTGCATGCACTCCACTGAGAAAGAAACGCACCGCTTCTCAGTCGACGGAGCACTTTAGTACAATATTAGACACCCAATGACGACTCTTCTTGAACCCTTCTCTCCATTAATGTCAATAATTCAGAGTCAATCATTAAGAATAGGAAAGCAATGCATTATGTAGGACGTATTACACGAAGACAAAAATTGGGGAATCAAAGAGGCTGCAATGCATACAAAAGATAATAAAATAGTAAGACAAAGTCAGGTTTTCTTTGCCTGAAAAAAAAAACCTTAACTTTTAGGTCCTTCATGAGATGGCAGTCAAATCAGAGGCCCTGTAGGGCCATGCTGTCATTAGGGCTGCAAGCTGCCGAAGGAGGAAACCTCATGGCACAGAGCACAGGGACACACAAAGTAGCACACTTCTGGCCTGGCCTGCAGAGACTCAGACAGACTACAGTCTTTGCCCACCACACCAGCTCCTAGAGGGCAGGATCCGGGTCCAGTATTTGGCAGGGACTGCCAGCGGTATAAAACCTGGGTGATTTTCCTTGTCCCTTGCCCCAAGTTGTCCAAGCGACTAAACCCAGATGCGTCAGCAAATAGGAATGCCCTCAACCGTTCGGTAACAAGTCGGTTTTGTTCACAGTCCTGTCCACAACATTTTACGTTTGGTTTTCCACATGTACGACCAGGGTGTTTGTGATCACGTGGTATTAGCAATGCCCCAAGTAAAGACTACTGGCCGGGGGCAGGTTGATCTTCTGGGGTGTCCACCCTAAAGCCTTCCTTTAAGGCTCTTAACGGTTCCACTGGAAGTTGAATGCAAATACTCAATCCCTCAAAGGTTAATTTTTAATACTAAAAGATGAACAGTTTCAGTGACTGCTAAGCAGTGAGTCACTCCATGCATGCATACAGCCAGGGCAGGGGCAAGTCATCCGGAGAATGTTTTAGAGAGCCAGCCCCACGCTGGTTAAGGCTAGGAGCCCTGACACGTGTCCATTTGGTTTATTTGTTATGGTTGCATAAGGTATCATCATCATCGCCACTAAAATCAAGTTGTGAAAGAGAATCTTGTGTGTGCTTGTAAAGTGGGATCTATGCAAAGTCATGGTCACATCAAGAACACGTGTCCATGTCCACAGCAAACATTACATTAGGGACCACGTCTAATTCTCTATGTTTCTTCCTATGTTCACATGACACATTACCATAATGCTCGTGGGCTCAACACGTGAGATACATTCACCTGCAGTTCTAGAGGTCAGGGGTCTGCAGTGGGTCACGCTGTCCTGGAGGTTCAGCAGAAGCCCCATTCCCTTGCCTGTTTGGTACCAGCTGAGCTCCTTGGCTCATGGTCCTATCTCTTCTCCTCCCAGCCAGCAGTGTCACGTCTCCTGTCTCCAGAATAACCGAGGGTAATTTCATCATAATGATTACAGTGTATTATGGTTATTCACGATATATAAAGATTATTCATGATAATGATTATGAATGACCCCCTGAAAGTACCTCCCACACTGCCAAGTACTGATGGTTCTTGGGAAACGGCTGCCCTTGTTCCCTTTGCTGGCTCTTGAAACCATGGCAGTACTCCGCTGGCTGTGGCCTGTTACGAATGTGAACAACTTGTGTAATAGGAGCTCAGTTTGCTTTATCTGCCCTTGCCTGAAAGGAGGAAATGCACTAATATAATTTCAGGGCATAATATAATATGCACTCTGTCTAGAACCTAAGAATGGCCCAACAATTTTTATTTACAAATGAGTTATTTTTCTCCAAGCAAGCCTGACTCATAAAAGTAACCTTATAAAGTGGAGAAGTTTGCTTTTTTTGGAATAGCATGACATTTATCTTTTCTCACCAAATATGAAGATGGAGGGGACATTTAGAAGCAGAATGTTAGACCAGTGGGTCCCACTGCGATGAGAGGGGAGACAGGAAGCCCTCTGAGTGCGACAGTGTAACCTGCTTCTCACTCGCCCACCACCCCAGCATGAAAAATGTGGAAAGTCCTCAGCCATGGCCCAACAAAAGGAGGGGGACAGGGTTTAACAAGCAATGGCAGAGAGGAGAACGGAGGGAGTATTTTTGATGGAGCACAGGGCTTCCGTTCACACGTGAACCTTACGTTTGGGTGTCTTATCACTCAGGTTCTTGCGTTGCAAATGAATTTAAACAGGGAGTTGAATTTGCGAACTGTGCTCTCGGGATGGATAAATACCTGTCGTTTGTCTTCTAGTTCCTTATACCTCCCGGCTCAATGCTTTGTACAATGATTTGGAGACAAAGCAACACAGAAGAAACCTGCCACTGGGTGGAGCCTAAGCAGATTCTGCCCCAGAAACAGAGGGAAACAGCTCCGATCCATTAGGATGAAAATAACTTTGCGGTTGATGATGAACAGCTTTTACTGAAAAGAAGAAGTGAATTGATAGAGCTGCGCTTAGAACGTGTGCTTTTTACTTCTTGATGCAGCTATATATAGCACTGCCTCCGCCACAGTGGTTTTTGCTCTCTGTGGTTTCTTAGTGGTGGTCGATAACAGAAATATGAAGTAGACATTTTCAGAAATAAATAATTGCTAAGTTTTAAAATACATGCCACCCTGATGGTATGAAATCTCATGCTAGCCCACTCTGCCCTGCCTTGTGAATCACCCAAGTGTCTAGTGTATCCACGCTGTATATGCTACCCTCCAGCTAGTCACTCAGTAGCTAGACTGGTTATCAGATCAACTGTCGCAGAATTACAGGGCTTGTGTTGAAGCCATTTTATTTCCTAGTAGCCAGGGGGTCTTTAGTGGAACAGAACCAAGAGAGTGTCCATATAATTTAAGTGAGGTTTTATTACATGGACTTACACAGGTAGAGGCAGGTTAGTCCTCCAGTAGCCCCCTGTGGGATGGAAAACCTGCGAAACCAGCGGCTGCTCACTTCCAGAACCTGACAGCCAAAGAAGAGAATGTGCTGATGCTGTGGTCCCAATCTGAGGCTGAAGGCTCAGTGAGTAACTGAGCAAGGGCGGAGCTGAAGGCTGAACTATCTCGTCCACAGATGACGGCCAAAACAAGAATGCCTGCTCAGGAGGTTGAATGTACCGGGACACAGTTACACGTGGAATTATGAAAGAACAAAATTTACTATTAAAAATAGTCACTCGCCTTCTTTCAGAATTTTAAATAAAGTGTTCCAGAGGTTAAGAGGAAGAGAAATCATCCAATGTATAAGCTTCCTCCTCCTTCCGTCTTTCTGTTCCATCTGCACCTCTGGCCGATTAGACCCACGTTCAGGGCGTTCAGGGCTTTCAGGGCGTTTGGGGCCTACAGGGTGTGTTTTCTCTTCTCCATTTCTTTCGCCACATGCCAATCATCTCCAGAAACATTCTTGTAGACACACCCAGAGCTGTGCGCTACCAATTTCCTAGGCATTTCTCAATCCAGTAGAGTTGACAACTAAGATGAACTCTTAATCCATTCCTGTGCCTAGTTTATTGACAGTATCACAGGTATGCAGTTATAGACAAATACCACACAGGGAGCTTCGTATTGACTGCGTTTTCAGGCACTCCCTAAGGATCTTAAAACACACGCTGCTGCAGTGACTAATCTTGGCTGCCAACTTGAATACATCTGAAATGAACTAAAACCCAAGCAGCTGGACATTGGTACCATGTGAGGGATATTTCTTGATCGGACCACTGAGGTGGGAAGACCCACCCTAAATCTGGGCCATCGCTGGTGGCAGCTCAGCTAAGGGGACATGGGAGAAGGAAGATTTCACTCTGCCTGTTTGCCCTTACTCTCATTGGCAAATCCATCCACCCTGGTGCTGAGGCAATCCTTCACCGGTGTTAGAACCTGATTCTTGGGGACTCCAACAGAGCAGAGACGGAGCCCCAAGGACTTACATCTACCAGATTTCTTCAAGAGATAGCCACTGTTGGACTAGCTGGACCACAGCCTGTAAACCACTCTAATAGCCCCACCTCTTCTACCCTCTTTGTTCCCAAGACATGGTTTCTCTGTGTAATGGCAAGTTGTCCTGAAACTCACTGTAGATCAGGCTGGCCTGGAACTCACAGAGATCCACCTGCCTCTCTGCCTTCGGAGTGCTGGGATTAAAGGTGTGTTCCACCATTACCTGGTTATGCCAAAACCCTTCTGGAGACGGGTCTCTCTAGAAAGTCCTGGCTTCCCTGGAACTCACTGTGTAGACCAGACTGGCCTCAAATTCACAGCAATCACCTGCCTCTGCCTCTGCCTCTCTGCCTCCTCTGCCTCTGCCTGGATTAAAGATGTGCACCACCATGCCTGACCTAAATTCCCTTTAAAAGTCTTTGAAATAAGCTTTCCAATTCTCCAACACCTCTAGTGACTGCAGCCTCTCCTAGCAGCAGCATGGAGAGCCCTGAAAGTCTACAGTGTGAACTGATTAGCAAGCTGAGATAAATACATTTGATCATCCTGACTCACTTACTGTGAGAATCAAAGAACTCAGTGGCTCTATGCATAAAACTTGACAGTTTGTGGAAAGACAAAGAACAATGATTCTGGATAGCCATCTATCTACTTCTAGCGCCCCTGGATAAATTAGCAAAACCAAAGAGTGAGCTCTGTGATATAACCAACGGCTAGCATCTCAGGATATGGTAACAATGGGAAAGAATGAACCCAGTTATACAATTGCCTAGCTCCCAATGTGCATAAACAGTCCAAAGGCTTCTAAATGTTCCTTAAAACAGAATCTTCAGCAGCCAGAGAGCTCAAGCTGTAGAAAAGCAAACCAAAGCCCTCATTACAAGGCTGAATGACAACAAGAACTCAAACCCCAGCCTCCGAGAGTGTCCAATTAAAGTAAGGCCACTAACTAGTAAGGATTTGAGATCCTGTAACTTGAGATGGGGATGTCTGGAAGGATCCTAGTGAGCAGAGAACTTTGAACCCTAAGATTCTCAAGGGTTTATCTCACCTGAAGAAGGGCCATCACACTCCCAGTTAGCTCTCTCTGCTTGTGGATCAAGCTGAAGCCCCTGTGTTAGCACCATGTCTTCAATCCTGCCTGCCTACTGCAAGGCCTCCCAGCACAATGGCCATGGAACCCTTTAGAACCAGGAGCCGGAAATTAAGTACTTTCCTTTATAAATTGCCTTGGTCATGGTGCTTTGTCATAGCAATAAAAAAGTAACTAAGACATCTACACACAGCTACATGTCGTTACGTGGGTAAGTACCTCGTTATATTAAAGCAAGGTACTTACCCATGTAATAGGAAGCAAGAAGTAAATTTTCTTTAAAAAAAATAATTTCATTTCAGACTGCCACTTGCAAATATCCCTTCTTGGAAAATAGCCCACACTAGATTTATAGCCCATCACTTGCTGCTGAAGCAGAGGGTGGCTTTGCCTGGATTTCCGAAGTATCATAGTTTGATTCTCTGGAGACTCTGGGCACTTACACTGACCACAGTTTGAAATAAGTCCTTTATATCACTGACCCTGCTGATGCCTTAGCTTCACTACTGAAGGAGCTACTTGTCACTTCTTATCCCTCAGAACTTCTATGGTTCCACGCAGCAGTGAGAAAGAACTTCTCAAAGTGTGGTCCCAGGACCAGCAGTATTGATAGCAGCTGGAATTGGTTAAAAAACAAGTTCTCAGACCACGCCCCAGACTGCCTGAATTAATACTTGGTGGGTGGGCCCAGCTCATGGTGTTTTAGCAAGCCCCTTTAGCGCATTCTGGTGAGCAACCACAATACCAGGATAAAGTCCATGTTCTTAAGAGACCTCCTCTAACCTGGCCCCTGCCCAGCACTGTGACCTTAACCCCAAGTCCACCCCATGTTGATGCGCCAGCGCTCGATCCGGGCCACTCCTGTGCACTGGCTCGCACTCTGCCTGTCTGGAGCAGTTTTTCTGTCTCTTGCTTGTCTTGTTCCATATCTTTACTGACCCTTTCCAAACCTACCCTGAGTCTGCTTCCGTTCACAATTTATCCAAAAGGGTCTCTCTTCATCCTTACATCCGAACTGTTAGGAATTGTATCACATCCTCCCAAAGGGGTCTGTTCAAGTCTTTATCCAGCTGGTGAATCCTCCCTTACTGTAAAGAGGGATTCGGAAGATGTAATTGAGGGACAATGAGGTCCTACTATATTAACCTAAGCCTTAAATCCAGTGACTGCTGTCCTAATAAAAGGGCCATAAGAAGGGACAGACAGAGGAGGAGAGAACACCATTTAAAGGCAGAGACAGAGGTTGGAGCGATTCAGCTTCAAGTCAGGGATACCAGGGAATGGGATCCACCGCCTGGAGCCAGGAAGAGGTAACAGTGGATTCCGCCTACTACCAATTACCTGTTGTTTTGAGACACCCAGTTTGTGATCCTTTACTATGAAACCTTAGCAAATTAGTACAGAGGTCCTCCTTGGCCAGTGTCTCCCAGAGAAAGGTTCTTATCTACAGGATCTGGCTTGCAGATACCGTACAAAGTCCACCTCAGGCCAAGGATTCTTTCCACCCCTCCCTCGCACACACACCAGCAGCAGGCTTGCTGGCATCCTTTTCTTGGAAGGGGCTGCTGACACCTGCTTTTGCAGCCTCTGTGTTTGCAGTCTTGGGAGGATGGGCTCTGAGGATAGGTCATATGTCACAACTGACAGCTCTTGACAGGGCAGTTCTTCGTTCTGGGACAAGTTGCCTGTTTCTTCATTTATAAAATGGCAATAGTGAAATATCTACTTCAAGGCTTTGTGATATAAGTTTCTACACAGGATCTATGGGAAGTCGGGAGAAGCACAGAATGAGAGTGGCAGATATATATAGACAGATGGGTGACATGGGTAGATAGATGATAGATAGATAGTAGATAGATAGATAGTAGATAGATGATAGATAGATAGATAGATAGATAGATAGATAGATAGATAGATAGATAG
>JABTXL010008166.1:12171183-12230199 GCA_025134845.1 Neodon shergylaensis
TAGATAGATAGATAGATAGATAGATAGATAGATAGATAGATAGATAGGGGGTCTGGTTGATTGTAATAGGTACAGACATAAATTCATTCTCTCCCAGGGCTTACAAGATGCTTTATACATAAGGACTAAATGAATACATGGTATTGATTTTATAAGGATCTGAGGAGCTTTTGCTTACCAAAAAAAAAAAAAAAGAAGAAGAAGAAAAAGAAAAAAAGAAAAGAAAGATAGGTGTAGGGTGATGAATCTAGCTCTTTGAAGGCACCTCATTGTATGTTTTCTCAAACAGAATTTTGAAAGTAGCCCCCAACCCTCCCAAAGGATTGCAAATCCAGCCCAACAAAGTCAAGGTACTGAGCAATTCCCAGAAGCCAGGACAGTACAGCCAGAAAGAGCAGATACAGCTCTTCTAATGGCCACTGGGGAGCAGGAACTAAGGGCTCTACAAACCAAGTGCACAAAGCCCAGATTCAATATAAACTCTATGGCACTAATGGTCCAGATGGTAAGGCATTATGTCCTAGGCTGTAGCACATACACTCCCCTTTCTCACAGAACTACAAAGAGCCCCTGCTAATTCCTTTGTGTTGTAATCACACGATCACTTGCTTTGTCTGCCTTTTCTTAGCAAAGAACGTTATTCTGGAAAGTGTGGGAATAATGCACTCTCCCTCTGGCTGTGTCTAAGAAAGTGGCACAGCATCTTCATCTGTTTCGCAGATGGTCATTTTGGGTGGCATGGGAGGCTGGGCGTTAGACACTCAGATTGTCCCTGCAGTCTACTCCCCGTGGTGGGAAAGCTGGGGCTGGCTCGCCTCTGCACGGTATTGGATTCAGCTCTTTCAAGATGAATTAAATGTCCTCACTTTTTTACATCACAGATGTAGAAGCCTCTTATGTAAGATGCAGAGAGACTGTATGGTGGGCAGGGGAGGTGTCAGTCGACCAAGAGGGACCTAAGTTCAAAACCTTGCATTGTGTCTCCCACAGTCCTGGTTCTAGGCACTCTAACAATGAGAAAACTAATGAAAGCGTAGACCTAAGCTCTGGGGTGGGGCACCTGTGCCAAGTCACTTTGTGATGTGGGAGGGTCTTCTGTTTTGTGTTGATTTCATTGGTTAATAAAGAAACTGCCTTGGGCTCTCTGTGAGAGCAACCAGTGCTCTTAATTGCTGGGCCATCTCTCCAGCCCCATTTTTATACCTTCTGATAGGGCTTGTATCAACCCAGCATGTATTTCTGTCCACATTTGTGATTCCTGCCTTGGCTCAAGTCCCTCCTGACCCCCCAGGAAGCACCCTTCACTCTCGGCATTCTGTCCCATCCTCCCTCCTTGCTGTGGGTATCCATCTCTGCTCTCCCGCCAAGGGCCTTCTTAAAGCCCCACCCCACCCCAAGTCATGTGCACAATAACCTGCAGGGCAGCCCTCACCCACCTGGTCAGCTGCTTCAGGCACTGACGCTAGCCTTTCTGTCTCCAGCTCTCCTCAGGCCCATTAACCGTCTCCTCCCTCACCCACTCCCTCCAGTTCCTCGTCTGTCTTCAGAGTTGAACTCAAATGTCACCTCCAGATCCCTAGATTGGATCCTAGCCTTCCAAAGCCCTTAAGTCAACTTAGATCAGATAATTGTGTCTACAGTGGCACATATGAGTCCTTAATGCTCTAGGTTTCCCGAGGGCAGACAATGGTATTGTTTTTGTCTGCTTTTCCCCCACCTAGCACAGGGTTTGGGGTAAGGCAGACCCTCTGTAATCTTGGAGTCAGGGCTACTGAAGAGCACAGGCTGCCAATCAAGGACAGTGAGAGTCCAATCTCTCAAGATGAAGGTGGCCTGGCCTTGTGGGGCTTATCTCACATGGGCCAGCAAAGCAGCTTGTGACTCGGGGTAAGAAAGTCGGGAAGGCTTTGGGGAGATTAGATAAGAGCGAGAGCCTTGATACACGATAAAGTACTAAAATCCTATTTGAGATGAAAAGTAGAAGCTTTCAAGGGTGCCTAGTTAAAATGAGAAGATTCAAACAGCAAAGAAAGAAACATTTCAGAGAGGGACTGGCTCATCTTCTAAAGGGATCAAGCAAAAGCACCCCTGGTCCTCAGTAACTGCCATTTTGACTTCAGACCCCATTTTTATCCTGTAGGGTGAAGTGAAGCGCAGGTTTCCAAGTCCTGGGGGAGGTGGAAACTTCCCAGTGACTGACTAACCTCCTCCTTAGACAATAGAAACAGTCTATTATGCCCCTTAGTTCTCCGAGACATTATGGCTACTCCTCCGAACAACAGAAAGAACAAATGAATCTGATTGGCTGGACTCACATTCTGTGTTGCTTGATAATGATGGAACACACAAGGAAAGTCCCTAGTCTTTGATTCCTGATTGGAGAAATTTCTAATTGTAACTTGGCAACAAATGCTTGTGATTTTAATGCTCATAAACCCCACTTCTGCCCCTGCTTGAAGCTGCCAGAAGAAACAAGGCTCCTGTGTCCTTGTCAACTAGTGACCTGCTTATGTGGAGCCCTTAAGTGTCTCTCTTCTTCCTCGTGGAGCACAATGGGTTAGGTGTGACATTCAGAGCCTTGATGAGCCTGGTCAGGTTGTCACTTCCTCCCTCCTGCCTAACAATAGTTTATCTACCTCACCAGCTTCGTGTGTTTCCAACAATCTGGCAATATAAATACGACCTTAAATCCCCCATTACCCTTAGTTCGGGTGCTCCAAGGTAGAGACAGGTGAATCCCTGTGGGTTTTAAATGTTGAGTTCCAGACTAGTCAAGGCTGCAAGGGAGCCTTGTCTTTGTCTCAAGCAAACCACAACAGAAATAAATTAAATGTGCCGAATTATTTAAGAATAAGTGCTTCTGTCTGGCAAATCAGGAGCCACCATTTGTTATCACCATGAAGGCTGATGCTTCTGTTGCCTCTTCCCTTTCTCTGTGTCATCCTTGGAGGACCTTGTCCACTTCCACACTTCGACCACCTCTGCTAAGTCCTACTGCGCACTTCAGATGCTTCCAATCTGATTTGGCTCCTTCTGCCTCCTCTTCTCGTAAGAAGCTCACCCTCCATCTCTGACACCCCTTTCTTGTCTGGAAACCTGAGAGAAGTTCTAGCTCCCACAGATACAACTACACTCAGAAACTACAGCACCCCAGGGAACATGCCGGGCCCATGGCCAGGTCCTTAAGGTCACATGTGGAAGGCAGGGACTCAGAGCCAGGGCAGCAAGCCATTAAAGGCCTAGAGCCTGTGGTTAAGGAGCATTGCCTATTGTGGGCTCTGCCCATTCCCCCTGAGGTGCCACCTCCAATCCTTTGTTTTCACATTTTGTCTAGCTCAGGAGGTAGTTTAGGGGCTGGTGAGATGGCTTAGTGGGTATAAGTGCTTGCTGCTGTTAATCCAACGAGATAAGAATAAAGCCACTACCACAGTTTTTGAGCCAGATTTAAAGCAAGCTTTTTAAATCCTGGCCAAGACTATGGATACTGACCAGATCCATACTAGCATTCCCAGAGTATGACTCCAAATTACATTAGGCAAAACCTACAGGGCTATGTACTTCCTGTCTTCGTCCAATCAGAGGTAAGCATACATCCGGATGTACTTCCTGCCTAAGTACCTCCTGCCTGCGTGTGATCAAACACACATCCTGTGCAGTTGGTGCAACCAAGCTTGTTTACAGAAGTGAGACCACTTGACTTATATTTTACATGAACAGCTCCAGCATTCCAGGAAGTTATCTGTCCTTGGGTGAGTATAAGGCCTTACAGGTTAGAGGCAATTTTGTTTTATATATCTCTTAAGCACAACAATTTAAAGCTATAATGTAACTTTAACTATCACACCACCAGGCATAAAGACCTAAGTTTGATCCCTGAGACTGACCCACATGGTAGAAGGAGAGAACCATCTCTTATAAGTTGTCTCCTGACCTACACAGAGAGAGAGAGAGAGAGAGAGAGGGACAGAGACAGAGAGACAGGGACAGAGACAGAGAGACAGAGAGAGAAACAGACATACACAAACACAAACACCCCCCCCCAAAGAAATGTAATTTAAAAATCAAAAATCAGTTACTTCAGGCCTCACCTACTGCAATACAGATAACCTTCCTAAACTTAGTGCCCTTGGCTACGGCTACGCTGGTTGGCTCTGCTCACCTGCTTCCTTACTGGAAGTGGGTTCTGGGAAAGCTGGCTAGGGGGGTCTATCTTTTAGCTCCAAATGGGTGGACAGACAGACTTCCATGTGTACCTTTGGTAACATGTTGAAAGCTTAAAATGAACCCTAGACAAACACCATTCTCTTCCAGAAACAACCATACATTTTTTTCATATTTTCTACATAAATAATTGCTGCTCACCCCGTCTCTTATCCGGTTGCAATTGTAGAAATGGATGCTATCTGGTCTATTTAAGGTCAAACAACCATGTTTAGTCATTGCATCCTTGGGCCAAAATTCAAAGGAAATTGATGTTTATAAAAGTCTATTAAATCAGGGTTATGTGGAGTAATTTCAACTCTGTGCAACACAAAGGTTTCCCTTTTTTCTAGATAGTATTCCTCTTATTGAACGATCATTTTGGTCTGTTTTAAAAATGGTGGCAAATAATATAAAATTCCAGGTAACTGTTTACTCCACAAATACGTGCTAGTTGAGAAGTATAAAACACCCAAATACGCATATCGAAAGCTTAGAATGAATGTCTGCCTGCCTGTGAAAACTACAAGGGGAAGCCCTGCCAATCAGCTTTCTGCTACAGCGAATGCCCAAGACAGCCAACTCTTAATGGGGAAAGGCTTTATTTTTGACTCGCCATTTCAGAGTTTCAGTCTGTGATGGCTCCATCTCTCTGTGTTTGGACCTTTGGTGAGACAGCACATCACAGTGGGGAGGTGTGACTGAACAAAACTGCCCTCTCTGTGACCAGGAAGGAAAAAAGAGAAAAGGGAAGAGACCATGCGTGCTCTTGCAATGGCTTGCTTCGGTGGCCCTACAGATGTGTCACTGGGCCCCACCTCTTCCCGTCTCAGCTCTCCCATGGGCACCTTGAGGGACTCAGCCTTTAGCGCAGGATCTTTAGGGAACACTTAACACTGGGACTATATCAGGGAGCATAAGACCTGAGGACGCCTTTGTTTCTGTCTGTAGGGCATCCCCAGATCTAGATGTAGTGGCTGTTTTGCCATCCTTCAGTCCTCAGCTAGGATACTACTCTGTCTCCAGCACCTCCCTGGACCACCACTCTTCCTTTATGATCTCACCTGAAAATTCATCATCCATTCATTGTCTGTATTCCATTTGACCAATGATGACACCAGGAAGCCTTCATCTGCCTTCCTGTTGAGGTTGCCTGGATACCCAGATAGTTCCTGGGGTAGACATGCAACACTGAAGGATGTCAGAACTGATGTCCTTCCAGCCTGTCCCCACGCCTGTTTCTCACTGAATGACTGCTCTAAAAACCGACTTCCACTCTCGGTTTTCCATATCCCTTTCCCAGCTTTGTCTCTGTGGTCAAACCATAAGCAGAACAGTCCAAGTGTCCCTGGGGCCTAATCACAGCAGATACACTGACTTGCCTCAGTGCCCCAAGAACATGATGCTGGTAATAGTTTTTAAATTCTTGTGCATATGAGTGCTTTACCTACATGTGTGTATGTGCACTGTATGCATGTCTGATGCCCTTGGAGGCCAGAAGAGGGCACTGGACCCCCTTTACTGGAATAACAGGCAGTCGTGAGTCACAATGCGGATGCTGGGAATTGAACCCGGGTCCCCTGATAGAGGAGAAACTACTCTTAACTATGAGCCATTCCTCTAGTTCCAAGAACATGACTTATATTATTTTATTTGAAACAGAGTCTTCCTATGTAGTCCTGGCCTCAAACGCACAGAGATCCACCTGCCTCTGCCTCCTGAGTGCTGGGATTAAAAGTGTGCGCCACTATAACCCAAAAGAGTATAATTCCGGATAGGAAAATAGCTGTGATGATTCCACCATGCTAAGATTCTGTTTCTGCATTTCAGGTCGACCCTCAAGAGGGATGTGAAGTGAACCTGGTGTTTAGCACAGAGCGCTACAACCTGGAGGAGGTAAATTGCCCTAATGAGTGATGTAGCCCATTAGTCACATCTGTAAATACAGTCTTTAATGGAAAACGTGAGACTGGGTACCCACCACAGTAGTGAAAGAGGACTGGAAGGCAGTAACTGAATTTACCCTTCAGGACAGTAGGGAAATAGTTTGCTGAGCATGCTCCGAGAAGACAGCAGATGGCAGTAACTGGAATCTAGCCTGCTTGTAAGGCAGGAAGGCTGCGGGGACTCCACTGGTGAATTACTTTTACTCTTATGGTGAGCTTTTTCTTAAGTCAATATGTTCGGTCTTCACTTACAATATTTTAATTTATTATTTGCAAGTTCTGTACATACACACAATGTATTTTGAGCTTATTAGCCTGCTGGTGCTTTTCTGTAATTCCCATAATTTTCATAGTGGCATCTCATTGGTAATTTAATAAATAAAGCTTGCCCAAATGTCAGTGCCATTCTGAGGTTTCCTGGAGGCAAGATTGTCACTTCAGACTGAGGTCAGGGTAAGAGCCAGTGGCTGGCAGTTTTGCTTTTCTGACCATTAGGTTGAACCCCAATTTCTGTCTCTAAGTTTTTGTTAATCGTGCTTCAAATTTCCTCAACAGCCACCAACCTATCTTCTTCCTAATTTCATATCCATTATTATTACTATATTATTATTATTATTATTAGCACATGGAGTCTAATTAGCACTGACCACATACAGATGTGTATGGGGCCATCCACTGAGGCATGGTCCACCTACCAGTGGCCATGTTACCAAAGGAAAGTGAGTCTCCCTCCTCCAGCAGCTACGAATTAGCCATACTCCTCACCTAGGGGTGGGACCTCAGCAGGCCCGCCCCAGTCCATGTGAGAATTTTGATTGGCTTGACCCTGTGCAGGTTCCCACATCTGCCGAGAGCTGAGTGGATGCCTGCATTAGCCCTGCCATGGAAGACAGCCTTTAACAATCGTTTTATGGGTATGGATTTTTGTCATCATGTATGTCTGTGTACTGTCTGTGTGTCTGGTGCCCTTGGAGGCTAAAAGACAACACTGGACTCTCCTAAAACTGGAGTTACAGACACTTGTGTCGTATGGGTGCCGAGACTCAAAACTGGGTCCTCTGGAAGAGCAGCCAGTGCTCTCGACATGGCCCTATCTCTCTAGCACGGAGACCTTTCCGTAGGTTTTCACCCTCTGTGCACTCTTCTTTGAGGTTCCCTGAGACTTGGATGGGGAGGGTGACATAGATGTCCCCTCTACTCATTGATGGCTGAGACTCATGAGACTCAGAATTAACTGCTACTCCCTGCGAAAAGAAGCTTCCCTGCCCAAGGTGGAAAACAACACAAATCTATGGGTATAAACATAAATAATTAAGAAGGAAGCGGACAACATGATCGTTGATCAAAATAACACCCCTGGGGCTTATGGGTTCCCAAGCCATGGGCTTTTGACAAGGCTTACAGCACCAGACATGAAATCGCTCCTGAGGAGCGGACTCACCTTTTAGCAGAAACTGAATGGTCACCTCCGTAAGCGTAGGTCCCTCTCACACCCGTGGGTACAGTGTTGTCGGCAGGTCAGTGTTATGGCTTGCAGGGGCCCGCGTTCAACAGGACTGTTGGCTGCTTCTCTCCCCCAGCAGTTTGCGGAGCACCTTCCAGGATTATGAAACCCAGACAGCATGGAGAGCTTCCTGGTTGGTCTGAGATGGATTTCCTGGTGTCCTGCAACCATGGTTGAAGTCCTCAGCATTGGGCTCAAATATTTAGTTACAATGCAGGGAGGTTTCCTATGCCCAACACTTAAAATTTTCTCTAAATGACCCATTTCTTCTGGGAGGTGGCATTTGAAGGCCATTTCTTGCTGTGTAATCCCTGCCAGGTGAAGGCAGACAGACTGGCAGGTGGACTGTTCTGGGTACACTGTGAGTCACTCTGCACATAATTTCCAGTTGTACAATCTCTGACACGTAAAGAAGGCCATGCGAATTAGAGGAATTCTGGCTGATCACACATCTGTCCTGGTCTACGGTGCAGGTCACAGAGGTCAGGCTGCAGAATTCCGTGGCAGCGGTTTAGAATTCCCGGATCATGCTCGGGGACCCCCCTTTCTCGTCTTTTCTTAAGGGCTTCAACAATTGCTGGTTTCATATGTCTGCATTTAAAAACCGTCCACCATCCTGTCATTTCCCCACTTCCGTCCGGTCCTGGGAGAGAATGTCACAGCTCCCTTGGGTGTCCCTCCTTGCACTTCATAGTCCTTAGAATGAATCACTATGAAATGCCAGTGTGTTCTTTATCCTGTCAGCTGGTGACATTTCTAGTTGGCAGGCTGGCACAGCACAGGGCCAGTTCGGTATCAGGTTAGAGAATCACTTATACATGGCATTGCATAAAACATGGAGCGTGAAGCCCCGTGGTGGCGGCACATGCTTTTAATCCCAGCACTTGGGAGGCAGAGGTAGGTGGCTCTCTGTGAGTTCAAGGCCATCCTGGTCTACAAGAGCTACAAGGGCTCCAAAGTTACAGAGAAACCCTGTCTCAAAAAACCAAACCAAACAAACAAACACGGAGCGGTGACCTGCGCACTACAGGCTCTCTTTGCACCTGCGCACTACAGGCTCTCTCTGCACCTGCGCGCTACAGGCTCTCTCTGCCTCCCTGCAATCCCCACCAGCAGCCCACGATTTGCTAGTTTGCCTTACCCCATTTTCAGGAGAGAGAAAGCAGAAGCCCTATGTGGAAATTAGAAGCAGATGATCGTCCCTGCGTGGAGTCAGACTGAGAGGCAGCAACCAGAATCTGTGTGGAGTGGCCAGCCCTGATTGTCAGTAGTGGTGGGCCGGACCTAAGAAGCCTGGGAACTGCAGGCCATTGTGCCCCACAGCAAAGCGTGGGAGGCAGAGTTTCAGAGAAGGCATGGCACCCCTGACCCAGTGCCTCTGGAAGAAAGCTCGCCGGGATCAGAAGCAAGTTCTCGCGCGATACACACTGACTTTGCGTATTAACTGTAGAGTTGATTTTTCTGGAAGGATTAGGGAGGTGCCTTTGATTTTTAGTTTTGCAAACTGAAAACATTGCCGCTAAACGCTAACGATGACTGTTTTTTTCTGACTGACAACATGCTCCCGAGGATTTGATGGAATAGCACGCTCGGAGTGCAGCTAGCCAACTGGAGCGAAGGTCGGACTTTCATCTTAGCGGCACTGTTTCCGCAGAGCTGTCTGATAGGAGGTACACAGAGGGGACATCCTCTACCCCGGGGATGGCTGTCATCAAAGGAGCAGGGGCTTCCCTGACAGGAGCATAAAGAGTCTTCCAGTTTTTCTATGCTGCACCAATCCTTAGCACGTTAGTAAAGGCACCAAGCCCTCCTCCCATCCAGAACAGACACTCCCAGTGGAAAGCTGCTTGTTTCAGGTTTTTTTGATTTTTCGAGACAGGGTTTCTCCGTAGTTTTTTTTTTTTTTTTGGTTCCTGTCCTGGAACTAGCTCTTGTAGACCAGGCTGGCCTCGAACTCACAGAGATCCGCCTGCCTCTGCCTCCCGAGTGCTGGGATTAAAGGCCTGCGCCACCACCGCCTGGCTGTTTGTTTAAAAAAAAAAAAACTAGTTCTAGAAACTGGCTTATTTTGAAGACCCAACTTTGATTATAATTTCCTTCCCTTCACTGGGGACCTTTTGAGTTTGTTTCTGGTTCTTGCCTCAACACCAGGATGCCATTGAAATCACTAAAGAGAAATGAAGGTTATTGCTTCAACTGTTCCACTGGTCACATTTTGATAGGACGCCCTGACTGGGCACCCATGGCTAGCGAGCTAGTCACTGTGAACTCATCGTTTCAAGCCTAATTCTGATGGTTGTAAGCGTGTGCGCTTTTCTGGGGATAGGTCCTTGGCTTTAACGGCCAAGCTAAAGAACCTTGACCAGGATGGGGAAAAACCACTACCCAAGAGCATACACACCCGAAGTCTTTGGATTTGACATAAGTGAAGGTGGTCACAGAATCCTCGGTCTGAGTGCAAGCAAGTGTCTGTGTCCAGTCTGGATGATTGGTGGGTTTAATTTTGTAGAGACCTCAGAATAGGGAGGCAGAATTCTTATAGCCTGGGTTAGTAACTGAGCTCAGACAGGGCACCAGTTCAAGTCACGTGAAGTGAAGATGTGGAGTGGGTTCCTTTTTAGATGTTAGCATTTTGGTATTTAGGGAAGGAGCTAACTCATGCACGTACGTGCTGGTATTTTCATCAATAGGAACCAGCTTCGTCTTCTGACTCAAGTTAGTAAGCGTAATACCCAAGTACCATTGTATTAGTTCCAGATAGAGCAAAGCAGCCAGTATCCTAGAGAGGTGAGCCAAGGTGGGCTCAACAGGGTTCTTTGTGAGATTTCCAGCATCCTTATGTAAAAGCAAAATCAGAAGGTAAAAAGTTGAGATGGCAGCAAGGTTGAGGGACCGCCTTTCTGTTGCTGTGAGACAATCCCGACAAGATTGATGTGAGAAACAAGATTTGTCTGGATCGCAGGTCCAGGGCACAGTCCATCACACTGGGGAGTCACACTGCACCCACAGTCAGAAAGCAGTGAGTGACGATGCTGTGGCCTCCCCAGCTCACCCTTCCTCCACTTCTGTAATCCAGGCTCATAGCTACCCACAACAGGGGGACTGATTAACACAATCAAGCCACCCAGGGGGCATGCCCGGAGGTCTGTGTCCCAGGGATTCTGGCTTTCAGCCAGCTTCCAGTTCACGCTAACCTCAATCCATGAACACAAAACTCACCTTGGACAAAGTTAGGCTCCTCCTGTTGCTGCCAGCCTGCCACACTCGATGGATGCTCAGCCTGTGTGTTTGTGTGAGCTGCACTGGGCACAGTTGATAAGGAGCCTTCTTTGGTAACTCCGAAACTTTTATTTCAGGAAGGTGAGGAACGTCTGGGCAAATGTTTCGCGAAGGTGTTTTTCAAGAATCAAAAACCCAGACCAGCCATTAATGTCTCCTGCACGGGGCTCAATGAGAAAATGAAGAGGCAGGAAAGAGATTATCTGCTTTACAAGCAAGTGAAGCAACTGACCACTCCTCTGAATGTCGACCGCATCCCTGGTATGAATCATTAGCTGGGGGTCCTATAGTCAGGAGTATATATAATTGCTAAACCTTAAAAGGGATGGTTATTTAGATTTGCATGTCTGGAGAGATGCTAAAGTTCAGCTATGGATTGGGATGTGTCTCATTATTTAAACCAAGTTCACAGGTATCATTTTCTGTTCATCTCTACAATATACCAATGAGTCCCTTTAGCTGACCATTTTATATCCCAGAATGAGAACCCAAGAATTGACTCTATGAATAAAAGACAGAAGGCTTTGAAAACAAAAAAGATCACAGAGATTCAAGCGCAGACTGCAGGGGAGTCTAGACCCTGAGGTGATACTTCTAGAGTTTCCTTGATAGCTTTGGGAGGTTTAGCTGACAATATACTCCACGTCTGTGCTCAGCCCCCCTGCCCCAGGGCTGGCGGAGTGACTGTCTGGGCCGTTCTGGGTTGCTGCAGCGGGCCGTGTTTATCTCATTTCAGGTCAGTGGCTAATGGGCAGTGGAGCCGTCTCCCAGAGACGTGCCCTGCCCTCTGCGGTGACTCAGCTGGAGTGGAGCACAGCTCATTTGTCTTGGCACTCAGCAAAGTGTGTGGGCGCAGTAGGGCCTTCAGCACTTACTGGCAAATCCAATTTCCCTGAACCACAGAAGTCAGCTCTGGACTTGCGCTTGGGCAAGAGCTTGACATCTGGCCGCCCCAGCGCTTTCCTTCCCACACTCTCATTTTCCCAGAGACCCCTCCGTTCCTCATCCACACCTGAGAGCTCAGGCTCGTCTGTCACCGCATCTGCCCCCACTTACTGACACTGACTAAATGCTTGCACTTCTAATATCCCGGGCCTGAGTGATTCGCACCTCAGCCTTCACTGACAACAAAGATCAAATCTTGAGCCAAACAACTATGAGAATTCAGAATATTGTTGAGGATACTCATGCTGCTTGGGATAGGTGATCTAGTGACTAATATTTAAAAATCAATAGCTTCACGGGGATCATGTTTCCCCTTTAGTTTGGGAAATAGGGCTCATTTGCTCCTTAAAAAAAAGATTTATTTTTAACTGTGTGATGTGTGTGCATGTGTGTGTGTGTGTATGTGTGTGTATGTGTGTGTGCACGTGCATATGCACATGTAAGAGCATGTGCCCATGGAGTAGAGAAGGCATCAGATGCCCAGAGGCGGAGTTGCAGGTGGATGGGGGCTGCTCCGTGTGGGTCTTCTGCAAGAACGGTACAGGCTCTAAGCTACTGACTTTGGATAGGACTTCTTCCGGGAACATTTGGCACAGTATCATTAGATGTGGAACACTTTTCAATAGAACCATTCAACTGGATCCTGTTCACTTATGAAGTCTTATGTACTTATAGGGGCCATTCAATAGACTACCTAGATTTGGCTACTATAAACGCCCCCCCCCCAAAAGAAGTCTTGGGGCTGGAAAGGCAGAGAAAAGAATTCGCTGCACAATCATGAGGAATAGCGTTTGGGTCCTATCACCTGTGTAGGAAGCCAGGTATTCCACAACCACCTGCCTAGTCTAGCTCCAAGGGACTTGACACCCCTTCTGGCTTCCATGCATGCACCAGAACACTCATGTGCATATACAGACAGATACATACATGTCTGCACACCCACAAGCGCATACATAATTCAGTCATAGGGGAGGGCAGTTTTCATCAACAGAATCTGAGTGCTGCTCTGACTGCAAGTTTAGCCGACACTGAATGGTCCTGGGTGTTCATATATGCAAAACTAGCTGAGGATCCAAAAGGTTTGGTTTCCTAGACAAATACACCAGAGTGTAGTCTGAGTGTGTGAAGGCTGAAGAGACCAGAGACATTTCTACTGGAAGCTCGCAGGTCTCTAAGGTGAGCTGTATATTAGTGGAGCCATTGTTCCATCGTATCAATGGGATAGTCCTGTTTCCCTAAATGCATGCAAGATACAGTATATCGAGGCAGTTGCCTTAGATTCTTAGAAAGTACTGATTATCAGTAGGAAGTACAAAATATTATTTTGTTTAAAAGACATGAACTTTTATTATAAAATGTTATGATTCAATAAATCATGCAATATATTCCTACTTTAATCTTCTAATTATCAACTTATTTATATTATTTGTTGAAAAATATACTTTTGTTCATCGTTACTACCCTTTTAATCTACTTACCCAGTTTCCAATAGGAAATGACTTTTGATATATTGAGTAGCCGAAATCAAGTAACAGTAGATGTCTGCAATCAATTGAATTTAGAAATTTCTAGAAACAAAAACAAACCAAAGCGTTGGCTTTAGATTGAGTCCAACTATGGAGGCAGGCTTGAAGTAGCCAGTTCAAGCCTTAGCAGTTTCTAGTCAGTATTTAGTTCCTCCAGAGCACTGAATGTTCATAGTTTAATTAATAAGCAAGACAACCTCATTCTCGCTCCGCATCGTTTTTCCTCTTCAGTTAGTTCACAAGCCTCACACAGATGAACACAATCTATGAGCAGAGGAAAAGACCCGAGGAGCTGCAAATCATCAGTAACACCCTGTGTTGCTAAAGTACAGTGACCCTGTCATGTGTCCCCACTACTGACAGTAGTTAGGGCAACTCGTTTATCTTCGAGGGGGATGCATTTGGCGATCGCAGATCTCAAGCCACAGTAAGATGTAAGCGCTGGTGAGTTGCGTGGAGAAAGTGTCAATCACGGAAAAGAAGGGGGAAAGGATGCCAGAACCCCGTGACAGCAGGACCAAGGCAGAGGTATTCCTGACACTGTGGCTTTGGAATCCTGCACTACACGTTCTGGAACCCTAATGATCCAGCTAGCTGCTCACACCAAGGAGACACTACAGGTTCATTCATAAAGCGCTAATAATTCTGCCAGGCAGCAGAAGTCTGAAACTTCTCTACTAACATTAATCAAGTCGCAGTTCCCCGATGATTACCATGTTCCGGCGGAACGACAACTGGGTTACAGAAGTTAGCTCGAGAAGTCAACGGAGTACCACTGTGCTCAGTTCTGAGCATGAAGGCACTTGGTTGGTGGCAGAAGAGACAGATGAGACCAAACCCTTAGGGAAATCATGCAACAGTGGATGATGGTAGAGCAGGAAGCCAAGGTCTTTCAGGATGATGGTGGAGCAGGAAGCCAAGGCCTTTCAGGAGGATGGTGGAGCAGGAAGCCAAGGCCCTTCAGGATGATGGTGGAGCAGGAAGCCAAGGCCACTGAGCTCTACTCTCAATAAGTCTTCTTTGACGAACACTTGTCAGGTGCCAGGCCCCCGGTACACCCATTACATCTAATGTCTCCTTGCTCTCTACAGAACAACCATGTGCGAGCTTTTGCCTTTCGTCCTCAAATTCTAGTGTTTACTTATTCTGATTTCTGTCGGGGGTGAAGGGGTGGGGGACATACCCTTGGAGGCTAGCATTGTGAGGTCAGTTTTCCCCTTCCACCTTTATATGGAGGCCAAGGGTTGAACTTGGATCTTCCAGCTTGCATGGCAAGCTCCTCCCCTGACCCCCATGTCCAGCCCATTGCTTCCAAAAACACACAATCTCTCTCTTGACCTCATGCCTGGCTCAAGACACTGCTGCGAGTTGATCTAATACTACATCCCTAACTTCATTACTGAAATTTCCCACGTTTCACCTTAAAAACCATCGTAGTACAAATGTGCTTTTCTCTCCTTCTCAGATAGTCACGGACGTATTGATCCCCGACTGAGACCCATCTGGGACTTGGCTTTTCTCGGCAGCTCTTATGTGATGTGGGAGAAGACAACCCAGTTTCTGCACTACTACCTGACCCAGCTCAGCAGTGTAAAGCACTTGGTAAGAACCTGAAAATGAGCCGGATCAGCTGAGCCCCAGGGATGCAGGGCTCCTGACTGAGTGGCGGGAACTCTTACCTTCGTGGCAAGGGTTTTCAGTAGGTTTCATTCATCCAGCAAGCATCTGGGTGCCTGCAATGGCTCACGGATTGTTTTAGAGATTGAGGTAGCAGTAAACAAAACCACATTTGTTGTCTTCAATGAGACCCAGTTCTATAAAGAACCCAGACGGAGAGATCATAAACCAGCAGATATGTATCAAACAGGGGTAGGAAGGGCTATGGAAAAGAGAAAGCGGGGGGGGGGGGAACACAGGATCTTGATGGACAGCGTATGGAGTCAAAGTGAGGCGAAAGGAAGGAGAGTCGCACTGGAGCAGAAGCTAATGGCCCTGAGAGCCAGAGAAGGGGATTTGAGACCGGAAACTGTGGCAGCAGGGTGGCTGACGGCTGAGGGAGCAGCAAGGCTCTGGAGTTGTTCAGACTGATCAGGGAGTCTGTGCAGGAAATGAGATGCTATAGCAGGAGGTGGAGGCTGTCAGTCCTTGGAAGTCTGGGCGGCAGTGAGCCCAGGCTTGTCTTTATCCTGTCAGGAGAGCAACATGATGTGGTTTTCATGGGCTCTCGCTGGCTCCGTTCTGAGAACAGACGGTGGTGAAACAAGGGAGGAAACAGGAAGGCTTGGTGGGGGCATAGATGTAGGGGCAGCCAGGGATGCGGTTTGAACTCAGGTGGACTGGCAATACCACTCAGGGTTGGATGTGAGCATCAGAAAATGGTTAGTGTTGAAGGAAGAGTTTTTGGGATTTGGACCTGAACCTAGAAGGATAGTTTCTATGCACTGACTGGAAAAGACATCGAGCAGTGTTAGAGGAACTGTCTTGAGTTGTGGCAAGAAGACGGTATGTATAGTCACCTTGTCATAGAGGTTTGCGATGGGCTGTAATCAGGCCCACGTGACGGTGTTGAAACCACCGACGGGCAAGATCACAAGCAGTGGCGGATATCGTCACAAGAGACCGAATCTGGCACTCGTCTAACCTTAGAGCTGACAGACTCCACCTGGAAGGGAAAGGGACAGCAGCAGCCAGACACCAGTCACAGGTGCCACTAACCCAGGTGGGAGCCAGTGTAAGTTCTCTGCTATGTCCTCTTAGTGAAAAGACAGAGCCAAGAGGCGAGGGTGACGATGAGAAGCTGTGTTGGGGACGAGGTGGGCCCTCACGTGAGTGTCAGTGACCTGTGTGGAGAGTCTGCTGCTCTTAGCAGGGGGAGTAGGCAAGTCGCACCTTTAACCAGGGTTAGGATTCTTCTCAGGTAAATGTGATACAGGGAGAGAAAGTTTTTTCCAGAGAAAAGCTGAACCAAGTGTTAAGTACCAACAACAAACATGTCCACAATTCACCCACGGGCAGATCATCAGTATCTTCTGAGGAACTTGCAATGTTAGTGTTTTTGATGCTGATAATAATGGTCTTTGGGAAACAGACATCAAACAGAACCTAGGTTGTTGGCTTTCTTTTTTTTCACTGATCTTTTTATAGAGTCTTTTTTAACAGAAATTACCCTAAAATTGATTGTTGCTAGGTAACCAGTCAGGGTATGGCCCCACTTGTCTCCTTCCACTCCTTCTAACAGAGTTAGAGTTGACAGGGCCAAGACAGCTCAGAGGCAGGAGATGTTGGAGGGCTTCTCACGTCCCCAAGCCTGATGGGTGGGTGGGAATTATTATCCAAATCCTCAGGGCTAAACTTACCTGCTAATGCAAGAGTATAAAGAGATGCAAATTTATAAACTCGCAGTCCCAGATCAACAAGGCCCAACGGAAGAGTGGGCAAAGAAAGGAAGGGCTGAAATACATTCATAAAATAAGACCCATCATCCAGCAATAATTATCTCTTTAGACCTGAAGGACAAATGGCATTCCCAAGACTATAGACTGACTATGCCAAGGATGGGGGAATATAGCAGTTAAGGGAAAAAAAAAATGGGGATAAAGACTTTCACCGTTCCCTTAGCCTTTAATACAAACAGACAAAAGCAAAACTACTGATTATTTTAATTCCAGTCCAACAGTAGCAAGTCTTGTAGCTGCACTAAAATATCTACCTACCAGGTTACCACTCATATTAGTGAGTTCCAGACTATACATCAGCTTAAAGCCTTTACTAGCCCAGCCTTACAGAAATTACCTCACCGGCCATATCTCTTCGGCCGAGAAGCCTCTTTTCGACCACTTATATTAATAGCTCAAGCCTACATATTTTACTGAAACCGCATTGGTTCTATCAGGGCTTAGCTTCTCCCTTTAGGGGATGCAGGGGACATGGGTGGTGGGATCAGGCAAGGCTTCCTTCCCCGTGGCTTCCAGGAAGACTAGAGGTCTGAGTTACAAAATTAAAAATAATAACAATAAATCACCATCAATCTGGAATATAAGCGCTTGGCATTTGTGATGGTTTGAATAGACGCCAAAGAGGTTATTTCTGAATAATATTAAAAGTAATGACTTCCTGGCAGGGCTTGTCGTGGTGAGGGCAGACAGCGGGGTGCACTGTTTACCTCTGCAGTTCTGTAACAAGCTGTGCTTGGGGTGTGGTTTCAAGGACCCTTCCTCCTGAAGGAAGATCCAAGCATGGGGGATTATACCTCTGCCTACAAGTTGAACACAGGCAATCCCTTTCTTTTGTCACTGCTGGGAAATGAGCCTAGAGCTTCACGTGCATGAAGTAGGCACTCGACTGCCCAACCACATACAGTCTGAGCCCTGATCTGTGGTTTGAGCAAAATAGTTTATTAAATTAAATTGGTATTCTACCATTTATGGAAAGCCTAGCCTCTTTTTACCTAAAACTTGAAAACTACCATAATTTCATTCAAAACTGATCTTTTGAAAGCCAGGCATGTAGGACTTGCGTGAAATCTCAGCACTTAGGAGGTGGGAGCAGGAAGGTTAGGAGTTCAAAACCCGCCTGAGCTATAGTTCCAAGCCAGTGTGGACTACATAAGACCCTATCTCCAAAATATACACATTAAAGAATATGCCATTTCCAAAAGCAGAATAAGAAAGCGCTGCCTTGAAGGGATGTAAGAAAGATCAATTTAAACATTTTAAGACTACACTGTAAAGCCAGGGCCTCAAGAAATAGTACAGGCGGTGGCAGCCAACAGGGTCCTCTGACGAGCAACAGCTTGGGAAAGGTCAGTATTTCCTTGCAAGGTAAAGTCACCAAAATGAAGGCCAGGTAAGGCCAAATACCTCCAAATGAATAGCAGGCTGATAGAGTTGTCCCCTTGCATCTGAGGGGCACTGGCACAAACCTCAGACCACACTAGTTGTAAGTCCCGCATGTTTCCTACATCTTATCCTAGGTTGCCTATGTACAAGGAAAAGGCTGTACCAATTGGTATTCTGTTTCATTTAGGGAGCAGCAGCAAAAACATGCCCACATGAAAATATATATTCAGAATTTATATTTTCTATTTCCGTCAGTTACATGTGTGGGTACAGAACCCGCGGATTCAGAAGGGTCACTGTAATAGGAAGTGCTGGTAGGTGACTCTCTTAGAAAAGACAGTTTTCCCTGGTGAATTCCGGTGTTGTGGCTTGTGCCCTAGATGTTCAAACACTCGTGTGTATACTGCAGGCCAGAGAGAAACCTACCCACTAATAGAAGACAGTCACCAAACAAGAATGGTCTGCTTCTGTCTCTTCTGCATCATCTACAGCCCCCCCCGCACCCAGTGTACATGACTTGGGAAAATCTCCATCTGTATAAGAACAAAGACAAAGTCTAAAATCAATTTCCTTTTTATCATCCTGCTCTTTCAGATTCTTCAGTAGTTTCACTAAAAACTTGGTAGAAGACTATAAGAAGGCTGAAGATTTTAAAAATAATCCTATCTTTTTTATTAAAGAGAAGCATATCCTCTCTATATAAAAATAAGAACTATAAAAAGGGAACTAGGAAATTGAGTTATTAAAGTCTAGAGGAAACAGGTGTGTGCGGGTGGTGGGGACGAATGCCTGCCGACCACCGACCAGAACAGACCTAACATGCTTTATTTAATAGAAACTTAGTGGTTTTCTCTTGTCTGTCAGAGTGGAGTAGGACGAACATATCACAGGCACACATACAGTACCTACATCACTAAGGTTTCTAGAAGATTCTCCTTATCCTCACAGACGTCAGCCTTCAACAAAAGCCATCGATGCCAGAGAGAAAAAGCTTTAAGGACATTCACCCAGACTTCCATAGAACTGAGGGACAAAACCTGAATGTAATCCATGACTTCTCTAGCTTGATCCAGAACACCGCCACCCACGGGAGCAGACGACACAACCTGGCAAACCCTGAGCTTACAAACCCCATGGTGTCTGCCCTACTCACTCTGTTTTCCTCCTCTAGAAAACCAATGATGATGGTATTGACTTTGACTTCACCGTTCTACTTCATGAATTCTCAACACAGGTAAAAAGCAACATTTTTTACCTGTGTGTCAAACTTTTAACTTCAAGTTTTCCAAGTAATAACATTTAGACCGTTCCTTCCTAGGAAATCATTCCCTGCCGTATTCTCTTGTTCTGGTACCCTGGCAAACCACTGAAAGTACAGTACCACTGCCAAGAGCTGCAGAGCCCAGAAGAAGCCTCTGGAACTGACGAAGCATCAGCCATGGCACCAACAGAGCTCAGCAATTCCTAAAGAGAAAAAGGTCTGTTTCTATCATATCCTGAACAAGACAACTCCACGGGCCTACTTCAACACTCCCATACAAAAGCAAAAGTTCAGGTTCCTAGCAACTCAGCAGGCCTGCGGCTACAGGGAAATATTTCCCACCTGATTGGCCTTGGTGTTTAACTCTGAGAGCAGGTGGTACCTATCTGCTCAGCACTTAGGAATCAGAGCTCACTGCTGAGTCTTGGTGCAGGAAGACCAACAATTGCTTTGCAGAAAGGGCTTCACCTCTGAATTTGGGTTTTTCACTATTTTGGACATATTATAGCTACTTCATGTTGTTAAATTGTTCCCGATCATTATGTCAACAAACATCTTTTTTTCAGTGAAAATAAACGGCAGGGAAATATTAACTGCTAATTTCAGGCAAGCATTCCTGTTTAAATTGCAAATAAATGTATGCATTTCTAAATAATAAAATGTGTTTGTAAGCTTTTGTGTACATAACAACATTTAGGCTAACCTAGAACTAAATCAAATCCCAATACTGCCTGAATCAAATCTTATAAACAGCACACAGTGTCTCACATGAGAAAGCTGCAAACAGCTAAAAAAAAAAAAAAACCAAAAAAAAGCACTGATCTAGCCCAGAGTATACCAAATACTTTTTTTTTTTTAAATTTATCAGGACAGCTCAGATCCAGTGTTGGTGTCAGAAATCTATAAAAGCAAACACAGTATGAAATAATCAAATCGTGAAGTCCTTCCTCAAGGCAGGAAGACCTGGTCCAGGAAATGCTGCCATCATCCATTTGCCTCTCAAATTGTTAAAATTTAATGGAACACTTATGTCACTGTCTGAAACCCTTGAGCCAGGTTCCTTGGCCAGTAACTGATTAGGGGGCATCAGCTTCAACGTTAAAAAAGCACACGGAAGCACCTCATGACGGGTGGGGTTATGTCCCCACAGAGCCCCCACAGAGGAAATGCAGTTAATCCACCTAACCCAAACACCCAGCCCAGAAACACCACTGACTTTGCTGTTTACTCCTCCGCGGGCACAGCCAGGTCCTGCTGCTCCTGTTCCAGCCTCCCAAGTCTCATGCCTCTATTCCTAGCTAAGGCTGAAGTTGTCCGTATGGTTTTCCGGAGGGAATGTCATTTCCGCATCTCTGTCGACTCCTAAAAATGGAGTGCGTTTCTTGGTCTGCACTATTTGATGATGGGAAAGTGTGCACTTCAGAGAAAGGTTTTAGACAGGGACGCTTAACCAAAGAGCCAAAAGCAGGTCTAATTGTGTATTTTTTTTCTATTTAGAATCCCAAATTGTTGCATTTATCTCCCCAATACCCATTCCTTTCAGTAAGTCCTAATCCCTCTGCATGATCCTGTAAGGGAAACAGCAGCTCTTCCACCTATGCAGTGAAGACTCTGTACTTTTTCAAAACACCCAAGCAGCAGCACATGATGACTGCATCGAGCCAAAATCAAGACACCAGATACAAGTGTTCTAACTGAAGCTCCCGAAAGAGTCTTTCAAAAGAGATGCCACGAGCATCACACAGATTATAACACATCGTCCTGTGATCTCTATCCATCTCATCTATCCTTCTAAATGCTATTTCAGCTTTCTCCAAGATCTTACTTTCAAAAGATTTTTCCATTAAGCTTATATGTGACCGTAACTCAGCCAGTGAGCAACGAACAACATAATCTTGAACAAACTGATTTAGGCACAGAGTGTGAAGGGGAATGGTACGCAAAAGACGCAAAGGACAAGCAACGAAGCGCTTCTCCGGGTCTTCATCAGAACATCTTTCCTAACATGAATGCTGAGATCGTGAGCGTGATGTAATTAACATTGATTTCACTGGCTAACAACAGAGCGAGCACTTCATTTGCTGTGGCATAAAATGAAAAGGGAAATTCCCCAAGCCCTCTTTCCACTAGCAGTGTAAATTCCGAGTCACCGCGTCAGGGACAGTAAATTGACCATCACATCCACCTTATGTCTCCAGAACTTTCAGGATTTCGCAGTGTATCAGAAGTGGTACCAGGCTCTGTCTGCAATTTCCTTCTACTCTGCTCGGTTTCAATTTTTCCTGCTTGAATCATAATTTTTTAGGTCATACACATGGCGGTTTAAATGAGAATGGCCCCCACAGGCTCCAAGCTTGGTCACCAGGGAGTGGTTCTATTTGAAAGAACTTCCTTGGAGGAAGTGTGTCCCTGGAGGTGGGCGTGGAGGTTTGTCTCTCTCTTCCTGCTGCCTGCGGGTCCAGATGTGGAACCCTCATCTACTCCTCCAGCATCTCGTCTGTGTGTGTGCCACCATGCTCTCTGCCATGATGATAGTGGACCAAACCATTGGAACTGAAAGCCAGCCTCCAATTAGATGGTTTCTTCGATGAGTTGCCAGGGTCATGGTGTCTCTTCAGAGCAATAGAACAGTGACTAAGACAGTTCATTTGATGGTCAGTTGAAATGTCTATATTTGGACTTGGATGCTAGTCCTTCAAGACACACCGACTTCTCTCAATTTTTAGAAAATTTTTAGAAAATTTGGGTCAGTTCTGTGCCCTTTCCTCGCTTTCAAAACACAAGGCTCAGCCATCAAACTCCCCAGCCTACACATGAAGGAGTAAGGGAACCAACATGTTCTCTAGAGAAACAAGTGGGTTTGTTTCTTCAGTGAAGCAAGAAGCTAAGTTAGATGAAGACTTCTCATTCCCATTCAGCAAAGTACAGTTTCAACAACACAAAGAGCTACCTTCTGCAGTGGGAGAATTCCAACAAGTCACGATCACTCCTTTCTGCCCGCAGCACTCCTTGGCTGCCAAATTTAACCATCATGTTAAAATATTAAAATATAAAAATTCCGATTTTTCAAAACTGATAAAATTCTGTGGGTTCACAAACTACACAATTAAGCAGGGAGGAAAAGAATAATACAAAACGGAACTGTTTCTTTTACCACAGTTATCAGCTGAAGAAACAATAGCCCAACTGTGACATCTCACTAAAGAATATTGATATTATACATTAGAATTACCAGAAACCTTTAATATCGTGCCCTGGGCCTGTGTGCAGGCGACCTTGCGGTGGTCTTCAACATCAAAGGCTTAAAGCTCCAGGGAATTTTAAGTGAGCCAGGAGAGGGGAGGCATGCAGCAGCCACTAGTGCGGCCTCTCCCCAACCCAAGCCAACACCTTCTTTAAATTAGCTAAACCTGAAACCCTGTCTCGAAAAACCAAAAAAAAAAAAAAAAAAAAAAGCTAAACCTACTCTTCAAAATAGTAGTGCAAAAATCTTCATTTATTAATACCCACATTAACCTTTCCTATGCTATAGGCTTTGTTTGACAGTTACCACCCACCCATCGCTAATATAATGAGTTAGCCACAGATATGGCTCTGTTCCTGTCCTAAGGGATTCCGTTCCATTCACGCTCCTACGTGGACCCATGCCATTTGCCTATGAAAGGCTGCAGATGGCTTAGGTACCCAGGATAGTTATTAGAGCCTCTCTCCTCCCCTCCCCTCCCCTTCCGTCTCCTCTCCTTACCTCTTCTGCTCTTCTTCTCTTCCCTCCCAAGTCCTCTCTTGAGATAGGTTTCACTGTGTAGCTCTGGCTGACCTGAAACTCACAATGTATACCAGGCTGGTCTTGAACTCACAAAGATCTACCTGTCTCTGCCTCCTGATGGTATAATCAGAATATTTAGCAAATTAAAAATACAATTTTTATCCATGTTTCTGATTATTCTCGATATGCAGAGACTGCACTACATTCTGTGCAGTGTTTCCTTACTGAGAATGTGCTCAGGACCCACAGCAAACACTTCCCAGGTTTGATGCTATGGTACAGCCACACACATGTGGGAGGAAATGGGGCTGGTGAATAATTGTAGCTACAGTATCCAACCAGCTGTGTGGTCTTCAAAAAATCTATCTCTGTATGTTTGCTCTTGTTACAAAGACAGAGTATTTACTTTCACAGGGTTACAAGAATTAAATTAGACAATGTATCTAATTTAAAAGCAGACAGGCAATTTAAATCTTCTTACCCTAGCATTCTAAAAGTATAAAGTCTACAAATAACTAAAGTCAAAGAGGCTGCATAAGGTGTCACAGGCCTGTAACCCCAGCATGTCAGAGGTCAGAGGTGGCGGGTGAGAGCAAGGGGTCAAGGCTAGGCATGAAATCCTGTCCCAACCCCCACGAGAAATAAAAACAACTATTTTATTTCTATTATCTAATTTTTTCCAAGGAAAACAGACTAGAGCATGTCCATGGCTTCAGAGGTTTTGGGGTGAAAAAATTCTTAAAGGTATAAAGCCAACGTATTTTGGAAACGAAAGCTTAACATTCGTTCTTTCTTAATCTCAATGAATACAACATAGGCTAAACTCCAATTAGTCAAACTGAACCAGCATCTACCCGGAGACCGAACTAACTGGTCAGCAACTCGACACATTCTGCTTCATCAGAATCTATGCATACAGCTAAGGAGAACACATGTGAGCCCCTTGTTCTTATCTAATACAAGACTGTAAATCACACTGTGCTAAGAGAGCGGTTCTAAGTGTGCAGAAGCCACAAATTGAAGCCATTTGCCATCTTCAGCGTTTTAATAACCCAGCGAAGAATCTGAAAATGCTCTCTAGTAAGATCATAATGATTTACGTTTAAATGATACTCCAAGAAATGTTGTGATGTACAATGTTTACTTTCATGGCCTCAACAGAGTAACTTTTAAATCAATGTATGCCACAGAGACAATGGGCAACGTATTTGAAAAGTAAACCACTGAAAAGCATTGGCTCTTGACTATGAATGGAAGAAGCTACATGGCTATTCTGTACTGTTTTTCAGCTTTTCTGAATGTCGAAAATTCTCATGATAAAAAATTTAGGGAGCTAGAGAGATGGCTCAGTTTCGCAGGCCCCAGGTTCAAGCTGCAGAACCCAGTAACAGCCAGGCATGGCACACCCCTGCAACCCTAGGCTGGGGAAGCAGGGCAGGAGGATCCAGGGTCAGTCACACTCCAGCTCCAGGTTTAGTCAGAGACGGTATCTCAAGACTGAGTTAGGAGACAATGAGAACACAGCCCCTGGTGTGCACATTCACACACAGAACTGTAAACATACACACACCTGCACACGGAGTTGTGGGGGGGCACGGGCTGCACACCCACAATCCTAGCACACACTCGCACACACATACACACGGGGTTGTGGGAGGCATGGGCTGCACACCCACAGTCCTAGTACTTGGCAAAAGAATTGTGAGTTTTGAGGTCAACATAGGCTACACACATTTGTCAAAAAAAATTATAAAATAAATTTAAATATATTCTAAGCTGAAATAATATTCTCTTCTTCCCTTAGATAAATATCAAAATATACTTCAGTAATAATATAATTTTATTTAATGTCTTTCATTAAACAATAAAATAGTCAATAGTTTAAATATATGTACATAATTATCTTTGCAAATACACTGAATCTCCTGAACAGGAGACAGCAGGGCTCCTAAAATTCGGCCATCTGAATTCATTCTCCTGGATCCATCTTCTCCAAATCTTGTAGTCAAATAAGTCACTACATGAAAAGTGAGGCGAGTCAGTTCTTGGCTTTTCCTTTCTTCACAGGAAGCTGACCTGTAGCTTCCAAATACTTATTGACGAGTTCCTCCTGTGTGGCCGGGGAACAGGGCTGGTATCTGCTGTACTCCATCGTGTACTCCCCTTTTCCCTAGAAGGCCAAGACAGGGAGGCTGGTTGGCTTGGGGCTCTCAAGCACAGAGTCGGATCTTACTCTGTGGGGTGCCCCGAGGTTTCCCTCCATCTTAAAGCTGCTTACCTCTGTGCAAGACCTAAGTTCAGTGGAGTAGCCGAACATATTATTTAGGGGAACCTAAAAGCAAACATAATAAATATTGTAGTGCCACTTGTTGAGGAATATTTGAGGACAATCTTTAAAGCTTTATAATCCGCTTTCTATTGACAATTTTAGGTTTAAAGACTCAAAAGCCAGAGTCACTTCTGCCTTATCCAAGACAAGAGACCCTATTTGAAAATGATTTTGACAGGAATAATTAGAGCAAACCTTCAATTTCAGAGTGGACACCACTGCTGCCCCTCCCTTCTCATTTCCACAGTTCAGACACTCACACGTGTTGTCTCTGTGGAAATGTTAATGAATTTCCACTGTTTGTGTGTGTGTGCATGTGTGCGTGTGTATGTGTGTGTGCGTGTGTGTGTGTGTTGCTGGGCACTGAACCCAGAGGCTCATGCGTGCTTGGCATGTGCTCTCCCACTGAGCTGCACCGAGCCCTCCTCTGTAACCGACGTGTTACACAGCATGGTCTTCCTAGAGGTGATCTGTAATGGAACCAACACCTTCTCCTCCATGAGATTTAAGACGGGTACAGCTCAGGGAATTAAATACTAGCCTTATAATAAAGCAGCTATACAAATAAAGTTAAAGCAGAAAAAAATAACTATATATCTAAGAAACAAATAGTCAAGATATAAAGAATCCTATTTTTGGCTTTTGCACTCAAGATTTGCTCTTGAAGAAAATTACATAAACTGCAAAAAAAAAAATAAAAATCTATAAACTCAAAGCAAATGCTTCGGTTTGCTCTACAATTTCCAAAGCCAAAGCTGACTCATTTGCTTCCATGGCTCGCAAAAGCAAGACAAAGCTGTACCCTAGAGGGATTACCTCATGAGGCTGAGGCATAGGGTCACCCTGAGTTCCAGGCTAGCCTGAGCTACAGTGGGAGACTGCATCTCAAAGACAAACAAGAGACCTGGGAGGCCATTGATGACCGTACTCACATCAGCATACAGTGTAAAATAGTCCTCGACCCCGTCTTGTCCTGTGATTACTCCGTGGCGCCGGTTAACCCCTGCTATCACTGCTCCCTGAAACTCGTTAGGAGCTACAACCTCCACGGACATAATGGGTTCAATGATACACAATGTGGCATTGGCCAAGGCTGCGTTTAAAGATAAAAAACAACAGAAAGAAAAGTTAAGTACATTCTACATTAAACTGGAATTCTTTCCTGTTCTACATGAGGGCAGGGGGCACTTTCCCAAAGGTACACAAACAACAGGATTCTAATATCCCCGGACTTATTTTTTTATAGTAATGGTAACAGTTTTATCCATGTGGAAATTCCAAGAGATGTTTCATTCTGCTGCTAGTATTTCGATTAGCATACTTTAAAATATTTAAAAATCCTTAAATCTCATTAATCTGCTGAACACAGAAAGCATCAGTCACCAAGTCCTGCACTATGCAAACTGTGCAGCTGTGCTGCCTGATCTCTGTGATCCGCACACACAGACATGCTCTGAAGCGAGACCAGCGCAAACCCACGCTTTCTTAGTGGTCCTTGGCACACACACATATACGCATATTATATGTATGAGTATATATAATGTATATATAGTGTATACATACATTTACATACACACACACACATATATGTAAACTTATTACAGGGCAGGGGAGAGAACTTGAAGAAAAGAATTGAGTCACTTCTGAGAAGCCTTCCCTTTTCTAGGCCGAACAATTTCACTGTCTGATCGAGACTCTGGGTTTTAGTTGCTGTCCTCTGACAAATTATTGCCTCTTGTGAAAAACCTGTCCAGCTCTTAAGTTTCTTCACCAATAACTAAAAACTATCCGACTAGATGGTAACAGCCCCCATAACATGAAACTCATTGCGTATTTTCTCGTCCCATCCAACACACAGCTACTGTGCTTCTTAGTTACAAACACTGACTAATATTTATGGAGGAAGTAAAATAAAACTTCAAATATTTACACGTAATTCAGTCGCTTGCTAGAGCAGAATGTTTAGCCTCAGACCAGCTGTACTGTCCCCAAATAAAAGCTTTTAAGCAAAACACAGGAAAGACAACTAAGAAGCTATTGTGTTTGGAAATAACCATGGTTTTCCAGGCACCTCTCTGTTTGTACGGAATCACACAACCTCTCTTGTATATTTATACAGGCGCCTCTGAAGACACCACGGTCTGAAGTGCAATAAGTGTCAGAGTGACGACTTAACACACTCCTCAGGAACAGGAGGGTTGGCACCAGGACCTCAACTAGGGACAAACTCCACAGCCAGTCAGGTTCCTATGCCATTTACATAACGTCTCAGTAGTTGCAAACAGCACTCTTAAAATTACCTATAGATCCCAATACCCAATTCACTATAAGTCTATGCACAAGTTTCTGTTACTAACACTGCTGATTCCCTATTTCAATCCACTAGCAAAAACATCAGCATCAGCAGGCCAGGGGCTTATGTGGCTGATGAGGAGGTAGTCAAGGGCTAAGACTAGTTAGTCTAGGTTTAACTTTAAGCTCTACCAAACTAATATGCCAGCTTAGGTGAGGAAACTAATGGCTCCGAACCTCAGTTCTCTCAGCTCTAAGGTCATTGTGAAGATAAGCTCTCTCATGTACTCAACAGAACGCAGCACACACAAGGGTTCAGTAAACGCACACACAAGGGATCAGTAAACGCCACAGCCAATACGAGCATGCTGGGAAATGAGTGGCGCAGCACGATGCTAACTCAAAGGCGACATAACAGGAAGAACTGTATTCAGTGTGTCTAAACGCATGCATGCATATATGCATACACACACACACACACACACACACACTAGGTACATTTTCGGGTAATATTCCCTTCAAGTGCTGGGCCTATTTCTACACAGTAAGGGGAAGAGAAAGAAAGACTCCAACACAAAGCCTGGTATGGAATGGCAAGAGATCCCAGAGATGACAGGGCTGGGTCTAATGCGCCAACCACACAATGCTGGCTGTGTTCAGAGGCTGGAAGGCCAGTGTTGGGAGAATAAGCATGGTCTTCTTTCCACAAACCAGTTATGGAGGTGACAGCAACACCCACGCCCTAAGGCCAACGCAGGCCACGCACATCTGGTTCCATACTTTAGTTTTAAGTTACACCACTGATTGCTCTCTGAGGCAAGCTCAAAATTTGGTTTAAATTGGAATACAAGAGAATCTAAACCACCTTCTAATCCTGACACTACATCACAGATTACTACGTACGATAGACACGACAGCCTAAGCACTGGCTGCTCTTCCAGAGGTCCTAAGTTCAATTCCCAGCAACCACATCATGACTTACAACCACCTATGATGGGCTCTGATGCCCTCTTCTGCCATGCAAGCAAGCACACAAGTAGAGCACTCAAGAAAAAAAAAAGCCAAGAGTCAGATATGCCTGCCTGCAACTGCTCAAAGTTCTAGTTCACAGTCTTAGTAGGGGTGATAATTTTAGCAGTGTAGCGGGAAGTCTATACTATGCATAAAGATTACTGAATTCTTTCAAAACATTTTTCTATTCTCACAATAATGCCTCACAGCTTAAAATGTGATTTATGAAAAAATTACTTAGAAATTTATGAACTCCTTGACATTAAAATAAATGAGTAAAAATAATACAAGTAGGTAATTTATCTTTAAAATACTTCTTAAGAATTCTGAGCATTTGTCTTCTCTATTAAAACCTGAACTTCAGATTATATATTAACTTAAACACATTAAAAATGAACACCCAGAAAATTTACAACAGGGTAGGCTCTGATTTTGCAAGAGTCATCTCCCACCACTCCAATCCGTAAGCATCCCTCCCTCCCCTACCATCCTCCGTCCCATAGTCATCTCCCTCCACTCCAATCCGTAAGCATCCCTCTCTCCCCTGCCATCCTCCATCCCAGTCATCTCCCTCCACTCCAATCCGAAAGCATCCCTCCCTCCCCTGCCATCCTCCATCCCCAGTTCTGCATGGAGAATACAAACTGATGCTTTGGAGGCTATGACAGTCTCCCAAGGAAGACAGAGATGGAGGGCATTGGGACATAGTGTACCTTGTTTAAGAGCACCTTCTCCAGCTCGGATGAAAGAGATTTCGTTAGAATCAACCATGTGGTGTGCACCATCTTGCAGAACAAACCGTAGCCCAGAAAGCTTGTGACCGGAAAGAGGACCCTTTTCGCAAGCATCCAAAAACCCCTAACAACGAATGAATACAACTGCAATGAGATTTCACTTGCAGAGCACGCCCCAAATTCCAGAACAGGTCAGAAATGTAATGTTATTAAGATATAATGCTGTTTACACCTTTCAAAAATGTTCTGAGTAAGCTAGGCATGAGATGAACAATCCCATGGAACAGGATAGTGCATGAAGGTGTGAGGAGGCTGGAAAAGGGAGCCAAGGGCACCACCAGCCCTGCCCATAACCTCAGCTTCAGGAGTTATTAATGCTTACACTCCTCCCAGAGGCATCAGGGCCTTAGGTCACCAACTCTTTCCAAACACATGTGTAAGCAGAGGCTGTGGCTTGAGCCCCTGTTACAGACCCATCACTACTCGGCTGGAATGGCAGATCACACCAGAAAAATCACCGTGTAAGGTTGCATGATGTTGTTAAGAAATAGACTTAAAGGGAATTTCAGTTTTCCAAGTGCAACTCCCTTTTAAAAGAGAGCTTCATTAAGGCACAATTTACATACAACAAACGGCGTATGTTTAAAGAGTAGAGCTGACAAGTTTGCAACTCCCTTTCAGGCACCTAAATACTTCAGAACTCCTCCAGGTCCGTCACACAGCTACACACGCAGCGGGTTACTTCTGACATTTCAAAACTGCAAACTATGTAAGCTGAAAAATATGTAAATTCTTCTTCTCTTTCTTCTGTGAATTTTGGAGACATCTGGTATTTAGAAGTGTGTGAATGGCAAAGGATAATCTTAAAATAAGAGTGGAATGCATTACCAACAACAACAAAAAGATGCTATTACCACTGAAACCAAAATCATAACCTGCTGTCTACAAAATAAACAATTGCTTAGAGCGTACAAGTAACGGAGAAAGGGAAGCAAGCACTGGTGCTTCATGAGCGTGCAGCTCTTTGCAGTTCCACACGTAAAACCGTTTCTGACCTCGGTATTTTTGAAAGGTGCAGGTAATCGTTTACTCCCAGTTTAACTAGCTCTGCTTGGATGGAGTGGCACCCCTTAACCAAAGCACTCAGGAAGCAGAGACAAGTAGGTCTCTTTGATTCCAAGCCTGTCTGGGCTAAGTGTAGACTGCCTGTCTCAAAACAAACAAAGTAGCTCTTCCTTTACCAAGAGCACATTTGGCAGCAGCAAAAAACACAGTAGGGAAGAAGCCAGGTGCCAGAGTCTTAACAGACAAGCGTTCCTACAGCAGCACACACAGAACTCTCAGAAGCCCCTAAGACTACTACACATTGAAATGACTGAGTACAATCAAGGCAGTAGCAGCAATCCATGAAGAGCGATTATACCCCACTGTCACAGCCTGTGTCCACAGCCCCTGAACTGGAGGTTGGAAGACGGAGAGCCTGACGGTCCATAAGGAAGGACGGTTAACTGGAAGGAACCATGACAGAGCAACCCGACAGGACAGAAGGTGTGATCTAACACCAAACAACCCGCCTTCAAACATAGACAGACACTACAGAGGTTTGCTGCACAGCACCTTCTCAACGGCAGGCACAAACTGCTTGGGCACGTTGGACCCGAAGGTCTCGTCAGAAAACTCCAGCTTGGTGTACTCCTTTGGGGCCAGGGGCTCCAGTGCACCGATCACCTTCCCAAACTGGCCAGCCCCGCCGGACTGCTTCTTATGTGTGAAATCAAACCTGCAAGTGATGCAAGAGGACAAAACAGAGTGTTAGTGGTCAGTAAAATGAAATAAACGCCCACAAATTTACACAAAATCCACATTTCATATTTTTTTAAAACTTTTTTCTTTACTATGATGGCCATCTAAGAAATTTATTATAGTACTAAGAAGTTTATAGAAGTTATTTAGAAGAAATTCTTCATTTCTGTTCTTACTCAGGGGTGAGCGAGGGGCATATCACCTAAGCAATCATGTTTTTCATTCTTCTAATGGGCTCAGTCCACGGCTTCTAATAATCTACATCTGGATTGCCGCCCTTCCGTGTCACACAATGCAGTAAACAAGTATGGTTCCTTGAAAATAAGAACTCGGATGACCACAGTTCGTTTATTTAGGCAGTTTTTACTGGATTTTACCATTTGGCATTATATATAGAGGTGATTTAAAGGGAGTATCAGATGTACTAATTAAGACCTGAAAATGATTAATGACAAAATGATAATGGCGAGCCAAACACGGCTTTCAAATGAACTTAAGTTAGCGTTTACATCAAGCCAATGGATGGAATGATATTTTAACGAATCTCAAGCATGGAGACACAGCGCACAGGCAGCTGTTTCTCAGGACACATGGAGATGCAGTTCACCGGAGGCTACTTCTTAGGAAAAACATCTCATGTGGATACTGTTTGCCAGGCGCTTCTTCCTTCAACCTGAGACTTTCCGGGGATAATCACTTTCAAAAGTGGGTGCGCCATCTGCAGGTGGACCGACAGACATTAGTGGACGAGCCTGTAAGTGGCAGGGAAGAAGCAAATGTGAATAATGGCAGGAGATGCGTGTCTGGAGGGGCAGACTTCCTGAAGAGCCTAAGTGCGCATGTGTCTGACTAACTGCCTTCTAATAATCTTCCAGTGGCCAAGAGCTTCAGGATGGGCTGGGAAGCCCCAGAGAGTGAAAACTTAATTTCCCTGAGAGGGAAAAACATCTCTAAGAAGCAAGAGAAGGGAAGCAGAGGGCGAAACCCTCACAAAGTCACCAGAGAAATCCAGTGGAAGGGTTTCCAGGTGCGGAAATGGAGGTACTGCCAGGTACTCAAAGTTCTCTGAGGACTGGGCATTTTGTTCTCAGCTAACAACAACAGCTCCCTAAGGCAGCAGAGGCCAAAGAGGGGGCTCAGTGGGGGAAGAGAGCTTGCTGTCAAGTCTGATGACCTGAGTTCAACTCCTGGGACCGCACGGAGGAAGCAGAGACCCAGGTCCCACAAGGTGTCCTCTCTCTCCACAGTCTGGCCACAGCAGGCACATACCCCTAACCCATACCAAACAAAATAAAGTATGCAGATTTTTAATGAGGAAATAGTCTGTATCTGTGCTATAGAGATTAACTACGGTTAAATCTAATCACAGCTATTTAAACCAACTTGAAAATTCATCAACTTAACAGCTCAAGTGTGCGAGCCCTTGAGACAGTGACCACGAGACCATACAGGACAGATATAGGGCACTCCAGACTGCTGAGTCCTTCAGGCACCAATGTCCGAAGAAGCAGCTCACATCCACGTAATTCTATACTTATAGGGACGATGTAACTTATGAATGAGAGGAAGCCAAGTGACAGAATGCTAAGGACCAGGTTTGTGTCAAATACTCGCTGTGTACTAAACCCAGAAAGCATTCCAGTTTCCTGCCATCCGTGACTGCTCCCTACCACCAAAACCAGGACTGGCAACATTTTCCTAGAATGCTAATAAGAAAATATAAACTGACTAGACCCTGACTATGGGTCACCAGCCAGACTGATGAAAACATATTTTACAGGAATCGATTAAAAACACACGGGCCGGCTGCCATGCTGAACGCCAAAGAACCTCTAGCCTAGAATCACACTGCTGTCAGCCTATGAGAGGCAGCCTTATCAAAATACCATGTCATATCAAACATAATGCTAATGAGAACCGTGGGGGGTCTTGTTTATCTCTAATTCATATATTCAATTTTACTTAATTTTTTATTTTTTGAGACAGGGTCTCAATATGCTGCCCCGGGTGGTCTGGATCTCTTAAGAGATTCCCTGCCTCAACCTTCCAAGTGCTTGAATTAAAAGCATGAGCCACTATGCCTGTCCATTTTGAATTTACATTCATACAAGTCACAGTATTTTTTTTAATATTTTATTTATTATGTACACAATGTTCTGCCTCCTTGTATGCCTGTAGGCCAGAAGAGGGCACCAGATCTCATTGTAGATGGTTGTGAGCCACCATGTGGTTGCTGGGAATTGAACTCAAAACCTCTAAAAGAGCAGCCAGTGCTCTTAACCTCTGAGCCATCTCTCCAGCCCAAGTCACAGTATTTTTTTGCCTTGTTTAATGCTTACATTGTGATATAAAATCAACAATGTAAATTACCTGGCCCTGGAGACTCATGATAACTGTTGTTCTCTTGAAGACAGTCTGCACATTATTCAAGTCTGAGCAGAATGGACTGAACATTTATTACTGGTGGAATTACAGTAGGTAACTAAGACTTCAGAGACCCAACCGGGGCCGGAGAGATGGGTCAGCGATTGAGAGCATTTGCTGCTCTTGCAGAGGATCTGGGTTCGGATCTCAGCAACACCATGGTAGCCCACAACCATCCCTAATTCCAGTTCCAGGGGGTCTGAAAGCTTTTCCTGACCTCCTTGGGCACCAGGCGGGCACCAGGCACAAGCCCGGTACACATACACAGTGTGCAGGCAAAATACTAAGAAACCTTTCGAAAAAAGGCACGGATATGGGAATGATATTATCGCAGTTCAACTTATTCAACATCTAAACGAAAGCAAATTTCCCCTTTAAGGTAATAATTATAATTTTAAGAGAACCTAGGTCGATATGAATATTTAAGTACCTTCATGACATAATGTATGCTAATTATTAGCAACACAATCTGACTCCCCAAAAGCTGACTTGAGAAGCCCACGCTGCAGCCCTGACTACTCTGACTAGAAGTCTACGGTAATCACAGGAGATGCAGCTAGAAGCTTATGAAACGTGATACTGCATGCTCTGCAGAGTGCCTTCTGACTCACTACACAGCCACTCTTTCCTGGACACTAGCCAAGGAGCGTTTACTTCAGCACACGCGTGCGCACACACACACCCTAAAGGGCTAGTTCATAGATCAATGACTTATTCAAAGGAAAAGAAAAAGAAATATATCTTCAATTTCAAGAGAAAAAACATCTTGTTATCCTCTAGTTACTTCATATTGGAAGTAACAGGATGGGGTGAGAAATGCTATATTGCTTATTATTTCTTAAAAGCCCACCTAGTCCAAAAAAGTCCTCACTCACAGGAAAAGTTCAGTAGCACACAGCACAGTCCCCTTCTTCTCAGAGCGTCACTACAACATACATAGCAGTCTGCCCCAAAATCCTTCAACAATCTACCTTTTAAAAAAAGAGATGGGGCTGGAGAAATGGTTCAGTAGTCAAGCAAACGGCAGAGTTTGGCTCCCAGCAGCCACAACTGCACAGAACTCCATCTCCGGGGGATCTGATGTGTCTGCACACACGTGTGCACAGGCATATACATACATATAGTGAAAAGAAAGAGAGCCAGGAGTGGTGGTTCACGCCCACTAAGGCTCATATTTGTAAGATCAGTGGGGTAGTGGAGGTCTGCGGGTACACTGTAAATTTCTCTTCTGATCCCAGTTAGTCCCCCAACTTTATAGCATGTTTTTTTCTGCCTCTCCACTCTGGATCATACTCCAAAGGAAGGGAGCTGAGGTGAGCTGAGGTCTGAGATCAGGAAAGTAAGGGCGGATCACACCTGGAGCACTTTGCACCTTGCCCTGTGAGGCCCATTAGAGGGAAAGCGTATGCCAATCTGTACGTGAAACAGCCAGAGGCAGCTGAAGAACTCTAGAGGACCCAGTGAGGCAAGGCTGGAAGACCCCTCCCTTGCCTCCTGAGTGCCCCTGTACCTGCCCACCTGCCCAGCCAGGAGCCAGCGGGAGCCGGAGGGAATGCCCGGGCTTTTCTCCAGGAGGTCCCCGCCTACCCCGGGGCGGGGCCCGGGCTCCTAGCGGCAGAGCCACAGCCCAAACAGTTTCCTGCGCGAAGGAGGAAGAGGGAAGGAAGGCGCTGAGGATCACACACACCCAGCCCAGCTGCCGGCTTCTCCACCACCTCGGAGACCACGCGAGCCGCCCCACTCTGCATCCACTGCGAACCCCTTAAACCAGGGCAGCCCGCACTCGCTGGTCAAAAAGATGGAGATCCCAGCCACCCACTATGCCGCCTCCAGGGCCGCCTCGGTGGCGGAGAACTGCATCAACTACCAGCAGGGGACCCCGCACAAGGTGTTCCAGGTGCAGACCGTCCAGCAGGCCAGCAAGGAGGTGAGTCCCGAGCCCCAGCTAGGATCCGCTTGCTCCCCCGCTCCACGGCCGCGGCTCCGCCTCCCAAACTCGCATTCCTACAGGGTCCCACGGACAAAGCCCCAAACCGTTTGCTTCCACCGTCCCGCAGAGAACCCCTGCGGCCAACCCATGCAGACACAGATTTTGCACGCACAAAATCTCCCTTTCCCGTGGTGAGACGAGGTCTAGAGAGGAGGTGTTCTCAACAGTCTGGAAGCTGTCACTGTTTCTCAATCTGCTGGCTGTCTTGGCCAACAGAAGCTTATGGCCTCCAGACAACTCCCTAAACTTTCAAGGCAACTCTTCAGCCCTTACCCAAAAGGAAACCGTGAGAAACAAGCCCCTTGTGAGAGGACAAAAGCAGTGTGGGCTGTTGCCAGGCTCTGGCCACCCACATCCAGCCTTAGATGATGCGCAGCCCTGGCTGAAGCTGGGCTAAGGTTTAAGGACTCAGCTACCCCCGCCTGTCTCCCCCTCGCCCATCGCCCCCCATTGGACACAATCTTAACTGTTCACAGGTTGGTTTTTTTTTTTTTTTTTTGGCTGACAAGGAAAAAGGTTTTATTTTTGAAGCTGTACTAGATAATTAGGTGTAAATTTCAAGTTTATCTTTTTTATTTAAAAGTGAACTATCTAATAGGATATGTTGAAGTAGCATTTGGCAGATCAAGTCAAGCAGCATGCATACACACTGGCTCTATCACCTGACAGTGATCTGCCTCTAATCAACTGTGTCACTGGAGGGATGCTCTGGTACCCTAGCTTTACGATAAGCCTTTCCTAAGGTGTATCCCCTATCGCCTTTGTATCTGTGCACTTGCTGTCTATGCTTCCATCCATTTTCTACACTAATCCAGAATAGATCTGCTGGAGACTGCCAAACTGGATGCTAAACACTTGGCGACAGGGGTCTTTCTCAGGAAGTAAGGCTTGGGGGAGCGGGGAGGAGGTACAGCAATACACACATTCATGAAAACTGTCAGCATGAACCCATCGTGTTATGCTTATAAAGACGCAAAGCCTAAGTGTATTTCCTCACACCAGCCACCTCCAGCCACGAAATAATGGGAAGGCCCCAAGTGATAAGATTTGACTTATTATCATATCTTTTCTCCACTATATTTTTTTTAATTTCAGGATATTCCAGGAAGAGGGCACAAGTATCACCTTAAATTTTCTGTGGAAGAAATTATCCAAAAAGTAAGTTAAATGCCCTGTCTGGTAAATACATTTTGATCGGAATATTCTAGATCATTCTGGCTGCAGGGTTTGATCTTGAGCTTTTACAATTGCTGCTGTGAAATTTCTGTGTATAAACGGCAGCATCTCTGCGGGCAAAGCCGTGTGAGACAGCGTGCACTGCCTCGGTTCTTCTATTGAATTATTTAGAAAGTCAGTTATTTCAGTTCAGATAAATTACCCTTAAGAAGATCACACATCCCGAGCAGTCTGATCTTAGGCCTGGTATGACTGAATGTAGTAATTTACTCTCCAGTCATGACTGCTTTTCTTACGACTGCCTTTTAACTGGGTATTCAAATTAAGCACACTTAGGAATTTGGGAGCAATAGAATGGCCAACTGTGTGTGATTCCACTAATCTTTCAGTAACGAGGCAGGAAAGTTTGAAAAATTTTATGCCTGTCAAATTATTAGTGGAATAAATTTAAAAGAAGGAACTGCAGCACAGCCATCTTGAAACTGGAAAGTTCGCCCTTTCCAGGAGAACAACTCCAGGAACTCAGGAAATTCCCTGAAAGGCACTGAGCTGCTACTCTACCCCTTCCTTCTGGAGTGGGGAGAGGCCACTGTGTCTGTAGGGAAGGACAGGAGGCACACTCAGAAGGGACCAGCCTGTGCTGTGAGGTCAGACTAAAGTGGTACCCACTAACAGCGGAACTCCTCACACCCTGATACCTCACAATTGTGAGTAAATGTTTCTAACAGCAGGTTACAGTGAACTGCACAGCGGAAGTCCTTTACCCGCAGATGGGACAAGGTGCTGCCCCAGAGGTCAGCTTCACTTTTGACGGAGAAATCGGCAAGAACCCGGATGAAGAAGATAACACATTTTATCAAAGGCTTATGTCTATGAAGGAGCCACTAAAAGCACAAAACATTCCAGGTACACACATAAAGCACGGGAAACACGCTTGAGATGTACGATTACCCATGCTCAAAATGGCTTGATGCTAACTATGTCTAACTATGTTAAAACTGACTTTTACAAAAGTACTGATTTCTAACCTAATCCAGCAATAAAAAGAGGATCTGGAGTTTTACACACGCATGGCTTAATTTAGTTTTCACTCACATTATAGAACACTAGGAAGCATGACTAAGAATTTTGATTTTTAATCTAAAAAGGTTAATATTACATTCAGCATGTAAATGTTTCCTCCACCAGACAGCTCTGGGAATGTGTCTCCACAAATGAAGCCAGTTCGCCACTTAGCCTGGGTCGCCTGTGGTTACATAATGTGGCAGAATTCGACCGAAGACACATGGTATAAGATGGCACAGATCCAAACGGTCAAGCAAGTGGTACGTTCTCTCGTTCTCTCCCCCCCTTTCTCTCTCTCTCTCTCTCCCCCCCCCCCACAGTATACTATTACCATGCAGATGGCATTTTCGCAAGTTACTGTTCTTAATCTTTCATGCCAAGGCAATCAGACTTAGTTACTTATGATGTGTTATTTAGACTCTTTTCCAGACCAAAAGGGCTGTAGCTTTATTAGCATATGCTAGACAAAGACTCAGGTATATACTAAACACTTTTAATGAACCACCTTGTCTTTAATTTGCTTTACAAAGGTCCTGGGGGCCACCTTTTATAGCACTCACAAATACAAAGGGGCACTTCGAAACTGTGAAGTTGTGAGTTAAAATTGGGCCTTTTTTGGGGGGGGGGTTATTAAGTTCAATACAGAATATTTCCTTTTTAGCAACCTAAATAGTGTATTTGAATTGCTATTGTCAAGTACTACTGAACTAACTGCATTTTTCCCTGCTGAATGGTGGTTCCCTGGCTACCGTGGTCTTTGAAAGCTTGGAGTAGTTCTGGCTGTTCCTTGGCTCGTGCATGATCCCTTTCTGTAGTCCCTCAGTCAGAATGACGACCTCACATCGTATTACAAGCCTTATGCTTCCTAGAGCCTAATGCCATGGGTCTGTAGAAATGCATCTTCCTAGACCAGAAATACGTATGAATAAATTCTTTGGTTTTCCTTTTGGAGGTTAACTGGGGGATATTCAACTAGTAGCTGATGGGAAACAAGAAGAGTACTAAGAACACAAAGACAGTTTCCATAAACAAAGAAAGGGGCTTCCTGCTGCCTCTTTCGGTGTGCAGGCAACAGACTGTGGAAGAGCCCGAGCACTGTGTCCCGGGGACCCTGGTAACCACTCCTGAGACACCATAACCGCTGGCAGGACAGCAGCTATAGCGCTCAGAGTGAGAGGCCAGAACTACCAATACTGCAGCCTTTGAGGAACAGTGAGATGCTTTCCACAGACGTCTCACAGACACCAACCTTGGTTACAACATTCCTACTGACCATCAACCCAGGCCAGGTACAGGCCATAAAACCACAGTCATGATTTCTCAAGACACACCCAGAAACATACAAGCCTTTTTTTTAATGTGTATTTAAAAAAAAAAAAGCAACCTGTGAGCCTTCACTATATTATGATTGTAAAGGTGAGAGTGGCGATTCTAGGTCTATGTTTATAAGCACTGTTAGCTGGGGAGCCCCACAAGAGCCTTGTGCTGCCCGTTGGAGTCTCAGCCCGGCAAGGACAAGTTTAAGAAGCCTCAGTCTCACGGGCACAGTACATTTCTGATGATGGTTTTAGCCCACAGATGCAGGAGTTCTGTGGAGCTCACTGCACACTTGCCTTTTCTTCCCGAAGTAACAGAGTACAGAACAAAGCATGACTGTCAAAGCAGATAACTCAGGCATCACCTTTATCGGTGTCGGTTTTCTAAAGAACGCTCTGTGATTGGCTCCTTTCCGCGGGCATTCCCACTGCCGTGGCTGACACTAAGGCTCCCTAGATAAGAAGCTATGGACAGGGATGCTCTAAGTAGCTGCCATGGCTTAGCAAGTGAAGAAACAGAAATACAAGTAATAAATACAAAATAATGATTTTTAAAATGTGATTTGAAAGTATTTGTTTATTCAAGATAAAAGAAAATATTTCTGTCAGGCTAAGTTGAAGGCAGTTATGAACTTCAAATTCATTTTTATAAATCAATATTAACTCAAAACTTTTAAGATGTCATTTGCCATAATATTATTTAAATGCTTTTTTTTTTGGTCATAGCCAAGAAATGATGACTTCATTGAATTAGATTATACCATTCTACTCCACGACATTGTGTCACAGGTAATACACGACTTATCTTTATTTGATGCCACTTCGAAAATCAGTAACTCTTTTGTCACCACATGGTCACCTTGTGCCTTTGGACTCTACAAAAAAAGTTAATGAAAATGCAAGCAGGCACCAGGCTGAGGTGCGTCATCTCCGCAGAACTGGCCTTGCTGCTGTTCCTGATGAAGGCACTGTAAATATTGCCAACAAGTAGAAGCCCAGTTATGTTTTCTAGTCTCCTAACAGCACTGTCTTTACTTGCAGGAGATCATTCCCTGGCAAATGCAAGTTTTGTGGCATCCACAGTACGGCACAAAAGTCAAGCACAACAGCCGCCTCCCGAAGGACCTGGGAGCGGAGTAAACAGAGCCCCTCACGCCCTAATGATGGGGATGACTATCCTCACTGGCACCCAGCCTAATACCAAATGAATCCCACGGAGTCTCTCTGTTTGTCTTAGCTACAGCACCGAGCTGCACAGATTCCATAAGCAAGAGTATTACTACATACAATTGTCTTTCCAACAGTAACAATACTGTGTATATCCCCAAATAAAAAGTCTGCTTCAGTCTCGTGGATCTGACTGCATTGTATACTTACGGCACAGGGGCGGTGATGGTCTCTCTAAAGGCCACTTTGGGCTTTCCTATGATGCAAGGGCAGCCATATTCTCTCTCCATTCTCTAAAATGAAGTGGGGGAGGGAGGATAACACTGTTATATTTTATAGAGTAAAAGGAAGAAAAAAATACCTTAGCATCGTTCAATGAAATACAGAAAATAACAACAGTAAATTTTAAGTCATTTTAGTAACTGGCAAGAATCAGATGTGATAGTCTAATAACACAAACTACCTTTACATATCTTACAAAAGTAAATTCCAGGTTTGACTCATTAATTTATACTCTTCCATTTGCTCTATCTGCACAATCTACTGTTGTTTCATATTAGCACATTCACTGGAAAACCACAATCTACTGTTGTTTCATATTAGCATATTCGCTGGAAAAACAAATCTTTTTATCAGGGTTTGCTATCCTAACTGCAAAGACACAATCAGGCCACAATCTCCACCAATGTTAGCTTTTGTTTACATTTTGACCATATTTACACTTGATCTAGGAAGAGGGTTTTTGTTTTGTTTTGTTTTAAATCTGTATGGAACTGGCCTCCATGTTTTGTTTTGTTTTCTGGATTTTTCAGACAGAGTTTCTCTGTGTAGCCCTGGCTGTCCTGGAACTCACTCTGTAGCCCAGGCTGTCCTGGAACTCACTCTGTAGCCCAGGCTGGCCTGGAACTCAGAGATCTGCCTGCCTCTGTCTCCCAAGTGCTAGGATTAAAGGTGTGCACCACCAACCCCTCCATGCTTTAATCTAGTTAGTTGATTATTTGTGAGACAGGGCTTCTGTCACTCTGGCTGGAACTCACTCTGTAGCTCAGGCTGGCACTAACTCAGAAAGAGCCTAGCTTCTCACTCTGGAGTTCTGGAATTAAGGCTACCTTGCCCTGGCCTTCATGTTTATGTATGCGTCACGTGTGTGGGGTGCCAGGATAGGGGACTGTATCCACTGGAGCTGGAGCTAAAGGAGGTTGGGAGCCACTCAGCGTGGGTACTGGCGACTGGGTTCAAGTCCTCTGGAAGCACAGCAAGTGGCTCTAACCACTGAGCCACCTCTCCGGTCCTCATGAAGTGAAGTCCCGGGAGGTAGGCACACACACAGGCTGTCTCCCACAAGGCTTACTTTATCTGACCGATAATCGACCGGGAATGGATGGGGGTCTTATTACAAATCCCAGAGCCTAGATTGTAGGAATCCATGATGTTTAACAAAGACTTGGATAAAAAATGACTAATTTTTAACACAAGAAGGGAAACACTGCAGTGTGCCATGCGTGGATACAAACCATAGCAAAGCCTGGAGAGGCGCTATCAACTTAGTCAGTACCTTGAGCATCAGTTGGCTTTTTATCTTGATGACCTTGTGTTCCTATTAATCTTCCTGCCTCACCTTGCAGAGGTGTGATTGCGGGATGAAGGCCACTCTGCCAGGCCAAAGCACACTTAGTAACAAAGGCAGCTGCACAGGGCTGCTCTGTGAACCATACCTGAGCATAGATTTCCAGGTGTAATTCTCCCATTCCAGATACAATTGTCTCCTTGCTCTCAGCGTCAAAATGGACTTTAAATGTGGGGTCCTCCCGTGTAAACCTGCCAATGCCTTTTGAAAACTTTTCCAGATCATTCTTTAAAGGAGGAAGAAAAGTCATTATAGGGTTAAGCATGAAAAACAACTGTATTTTTTGAGATGTTACTGAATAAATCCATATATACTGGCATCTAAGAAATAAAGAGGGTCTATATCTAGTCCCACCCCGATCTTTTTGGAAAAAACCATGGCTACCACAGCCAAGACCAGGGCCCAGTCGGATGAACAGGATTTTCTCTTCATAAAAAATAGAAAACAAGAGTCTAAGATTTTGCTCTCACTTCCCATCACACTGCCAAACTATCCATCTGTGGGAGCTGCCCAAGTGAAGGAAGCACCGGGCACTTCTGGATTCACTACGTAATATAGTCAGTGTTTACCAAGAGTCTTCCGTAGAATCAAGAGCATTAACTACTCTGTGAAGACGGACAGCAAAGGAAATAGCACATCGAGATGTTTCTGTTTCCAAACAACCTCCTCGGTCACCTGATAGACCTTTGTACTCTGATGTAATTCCACACAGTGAGCAGGCTAAGATGCCCACTTCCCTCAACTGCAGATAGGGAGCATCCTATGAGCTGTCAGAGTAGGCTCAACACAACCCAAGGGTCTTTCCAGGTGGAATAAAGCAGACAGGAGAGGAAAGCCATACTGATGAGAGAAAGGTAGGAGAGAAGCAGGAACAAGACCCAACCCATTGCTACCAGCACTAAGCATGGTGGAGGAGGGAAGGGAACACTGGAGAGATGGCTCAGGGGTTAAGAGAACTTCCTGCTCCTCCAGAGGACCAGAGTTCAGTTTCCAGCACCCATGTCAGGAGCTCACAACCACCTATAACTCGAGCCCCAGTGGATCGAATGCCATTGACCTCTGCATGCATACATACACAATAAATACATTCTATCTAAAGATGACAGAAAGGGCCATAAGCCAGAAACAGGTGCACAGCCTCTGGAAGTTCGGAGCGACCCTGAGGAGGAAGGGAAATGGAAACCCCAATCATATACCCATAGGAGCCCAATTCTCCCCATAAATGTGAGCAAGCGAGGAAAAAGTTTTTCCTAGAGCCTCCAGAAAAGAATACAACTCAGGGAGGAGAACATTTGCTTCACAGTTGGAGTTGAGTCGGAATCTCCAGAACCCATGTACCACTGGATCCGGTAGCATCATCCCGGTACTCCCATGGCCAGGTGAGTGGCAGAGACACGCGACTCACTGGAAGGTAGCCAGCCAGCTAGCCTGGTTCACAGGGTGAACAACGGAGAGACTCTCTTTCAAACCAGACGACAGGTGATGGTCAACACACAGGGTTGTCCTCTGACCTGCACGAATACATGCCTGCACTCACACTGAAAAGGATGGACACACATGCACACACACACACACAAATACATCCCTGCTTGATTAATTTAAACTGTAATGAATCATATCAGTCTCTAACCTACAACTATAAAATAAAGACACTGGTGTAGTTTTACATTACTAAGTTTTTGGAAATTTCTTACAGTAGCAATAAAAAATGAACACATCCTGTGTGAGAATTAGCAGCACCATTAATCACACGCTTGGAGCTGTAACGCCTACTGCGCATGCTATCTCAGATATAACTGCGATGTAAGCTTGTATCGAGGCCACGCAGGTAACACGCACGAGGGCATCAGTTCCTACGTTGGTGCATCAGTTAACTCTTGACTTTTCTCGCATGAGCCACGCTCCCATTCGGCACATTCCACAGTCTGCTCACTATCAGAGCTCAAGGCCTCAGGGCGAGAAGGACTTCATCAGGTGACTGGGACAAATTTACGTGTGAGAAGACACTCTTAAATGTTTTCACCCGATTTCCTTCTGCTATGGCAAGTTATTAACCGTGAGCTCTGAGTGTGAGACTGGAAGGCACAAAGACACCTTTCATTCCTAACCTCGCTTGCAGCCTTAATAAAGAACTTGAAACAGAGCTCCTTTCAGAGAGGTGGGATGCGAGGATCAGCCCCCACGAGATCCCGAGCAGAGGGACTGTTTCCATGACTTTCGCTCCCTTGACTTTCTCCTTTCTATACTTTTCCAGTATAGATCTCAAAACAGACAAAGTAGCAGATGTTAATAATGTATCCTACAAGACAATTTACCCAAATATGTAAATGACAGTTCTCAGATGGCAAGAAGTCTTAAAATGTTCACTCAATCAATACTTGAATGAATTAACTCCAACAAGGTAACTTAGGAACTAAGGAACTATGGCTCAGGATTGAACTGATTCCAATGGAGAGCAATATGAACGCAAGGCATTCAAGCAATCTTGGCTTTGTAGAAGGCCAAATGATACCAAACCTAATATATAACTCTAAAAACAGCACGTAAATTTAAAACCCTTAATATGAAATTATAGGTGAAGTTTCAAAAAGTTGCCTTATTAGCTTGTGATATTATAATTAGATGTCTCAAAACAACACAAAGTCCAGAAATACATGATAGCCCACTAAGTAGTGACAATGAAGTGTCATTACAATTTGAGACAAACACCTTCTCCCTGTTTCAGTAACCCAAGACTCCAAGAAGGTAGACTTGCTACTCAGAAGTCAATGCTATGGTTAAGAGTTGTCAAGTCTCTCCACCATTAAACGCCATCTAGTCTTGCAAATGCACTGAGGACTTATCAGGACCGATGAGTACCTTAAAAGGCCGATCTCAATACCAAGAGAAGAAGGAGAAACCAGCCCAGTGCTGCTTCCCACAAGACACCATGTAGAGAATGACGAGAGAAAGCTCACGTTCAGAGCAATCTGTTAAAGCTTAAATGCCTACCTTGTTAGAAGGCTTCATTGCTACTGAGATGACAGGTTCAGGAACGTGAATTGATTCCTAAAACAAAAAAAAAAACCATCTTTTAAGAAAACATAAAATAACTAAAAAACAGTTTTATGATTCAGCAATTGGCATACTCCATTAACATCAAACCAAAAGGCAATCACTAGCCAACACCTCAGGCTGGACATTATGGGTCTTAGTCTGTTTTGTATTAAATAAAGTAAGAACGTAACATTAATAAACAAAGATGTATACTTACATGAACGCCTACCTCCCCAAATAACTCATCGACTTTATTGACCTAACTATTGAACATAATCACGACAAGGAAGTTGAGTAAATGGTGGCACAGTATATATTCCTATTGCCTGTTCTATATTCCTGTTGCAGTCTTCTGATAAGTTATGTTTTATTCATAATGAGGGAAACAGAAGGGGCCCCAGTCTTTATACACACATATTATTTGATCAATGACAGGTCTAAGAAGCAAAACTATTCTCATGTCACAAGTCAAGTTACTGAAGGCTAGAAAGGAACAGGAAGTAACTTGGCCAAGAACCAGGCAGGGAGAACTGGGCAGAAGTGAGGTTAACCAAGCCCCTTCCCTTCAGTGTCTAAGTGCACAATTCCCACAAGCAGCCGCTTCATAGTGCAATGGCAGGCATTGGCATTGCACACAAGTGTTTTCTTTGGGTGTACATATGAGCACCAAGTCTGTGCAAAAGCCCAGGATGGACAGAAGAGGGGACCGGGTCCTCTGCAGCTGGAGCTAAGTAGCTGTGAGTCACCATATGGGTGCTGGAAACCCAGCCTGGTTCCTCTGCAAGAGCAGATGGATGCTTAGCCACTAAGTCATCTCTCCAGCTCATGATAAGCACTAACACGAGACCTAATCTAAAAGATAAAATGTCCTCATTGAGATCTTAAATGGGTTTTAAATGGCCTTATAATAATCTGTTAAACCCAGAGAATAATTTGTTGTTGTTATTATTTGTTTTGTTTTTCTTTAAGACAGGGTTTGTTTGTAACAGCCCTGGCTGTCCTGGAACTCACTCTGTAGACCAGGCTGGTCTCGAACTCACAGAGATCCATCTGCCTCTGCCTCCCGAGTGCTGGGATTACAGATGTGTGCCACCATCACTTGGCACTAAGACACCTTCCAAGCACAGACATGTTGCTATCCCCAAGTCTATTCTAAATATTATAGTCTGGCCTTATAGTTTTCAGGGCTACTGGAAGAGGTCACTCTCCGGTCCCTTATTTAGTAAGCAGTGTTCCACTGGGAACATCCTGATAATAACAAGAATTAAAGTGGCAGCCAGAGTGGATAGCAGACCAGAGTAGAAGAGCTGGAGTTACATGCTCCAAGTTTTATCTAGTAGAAATTTTCCTCCACATTAAAACTTTGTAAGATTGTGGAACGTTTTTACTAAGAAAAGCCAGGTAAGTAGGCCCGCACATAGCACTTATCTAGCTGATAGTCAGAGAGCTATAACCAACAAAGGCCATGAGGAACAGTTAATGCAAACCTTTGTAGCTATTTTGCTGCATATAAAAATACACTCCATATAAAATAGACGCCTAAAATTGAAATGCTGAAGAGCTTTGCAGCTACAGGGCTCACCATAGAAAGGCCACTGTTGCCTTTGTTCGTGAATGTGTCTCCACTTGCACAGTCGATGCCAAACAGTGCACAGATGTCTCCAGCGTACACTTCTTCAACATCCTAAATAAACACATAACGCAGTTTATACCTGCACATAAAATAAACCAAGGAACAGCACGAAGCAACTGCATGTAAACATACTACACATAAGAAATGCAGAAATTCTTCCTGAATTCTACCAAGAATGAGCAAATCCAACACCAACAAGCAATCATGCCAAGACATGTCTTCAACAGTCTTTAATACGCTATCTATGGGAACAGACAAGATTTTACACTCAGTGAAAAACCCCAGAGCTAGGGCTTCTTTAAGTGGTCTGTTTTAAAGCAGGGGTGCGCTCTGCTGCCTCAGGGCAGTGAGACCCTGCAGGACGTACACGCAAGGGAGACTGCAAAGGAAGTTTGGTAAACAAAGGTAGAAGAATGGAAGCCACTGGACTAAAAATATCTTTAATGTCTCACAGATGTAAGCATCACGAAAACACAGGAAAGCTAGGACAAAGCACCGCTGCCCCCAAGCTTCCGAGCTATTGTCCTTCCTCCTTCCCTGCTCACGGTTCATTCATAACAGCTGTGGGCTCAGTGGCTTTCTCTGATGACACAATTTGCCTGAAGAAATGTCGGTGACATTACTGACCCTGTAGCCTGCCCCTCGCTGCCTATTGTGCGAAGCTGCCAAGTGTTCATCTTCCCAGAGACAAGAGCTCTGTCTTCTAAAGACTTCCCATTTTACTTAAACCAATAGGCTGAGAACAAAGAGCCAGACTAGAGAGGCGTGGCTTCAGCACCCAGCGTAACCCGAGGCCTATCTATAAGGATGACAGTAGGCAAGTATCCATCTTGCCAAACTATCCATCTGTGAGAGCTGCCCGAGTGAAGGAAGCGCCAGACACTTCTGGATCCGCTATGCAATATGGTCAGTGTTTACCAAGAGTCTTCCGTAGAATCAAGAGCATTAACTACTCTCTGAAGAAGACCCAGACTTGAGAAGTTAGAGATCTTCGGGTGGATTCTGGAGGCAAGGAGGCCCTGCAAGAATTTGCAGTATGGATCCAGGCTGGCCTTGTGATCTGCCTTTGGTTCCTGAACGCACATACCCTCACTGCCAGCATCTTCGCTGCTCTGGAGTCAAGTACTAAATCCCACGTAGGACAGGAGTATAGGTCCTAATACTAACCAGTACCTTCACCCACGCTACCTGATTTCAGAAGGCAACGTCATCAAACCACGCGGAAAACTGTGAATTTACTATTCGTTTATCCCTAGGAACTACCTTTCTAAATGCTTCTCATGCTTTTCCTCTCTCCCGACAGGGTCCCCTTATGTGTTTCGGGCTGGCCTTGTGATTCTGCTGTCGCTTCCCGAACACACAGCCGGCGTCTTTGCGGCTCCCGAGGACGGAGCCTGCGCTGAATCCCAGAGTCTTTTTTCCTGAACTATGGCCTCTGAGGAAGGAGACTAGCTTCTAGAGGAATAAACCAAGTCCTTACCACCTGGACCATTTCACCTACAGCAGGGTGCTATCAGTCACAACACAGCCGAGTACCGAGGAACCAAGGAAAGCATCGCCTGCGGGGGAGCAGCGGCCCCGTGGCATACTTGCCTCCATCATGTCGGAGTGCATGCGCACCAGCCTCTGCACTCGCACCTTCTTTCCCGTCCTCGTGTTGTAGATGGTGTTGCCCTTCTTTAGTTCACCTTGGTAATTGCGGACGTACGTTAGCTGTCCGAAGCGGCCGGCCTAGACGTCGAGAGTGCATTTTTACAAGGACAAAAGAAATGTCAGAAAGAGAAAAAAATCAAAACAAATTCCAGCTATATTAACAATAAAGAGACAAAACCAGAAAATAAAAGTATATGTCAAAAAATATAAATACAAAAAAGAGTATCCAAGTTAAAAAAGAAAACCCGTTTTACTACAAATTTTAAGTAGCCAATTGCTTTTAAAAATTCAAATTTGCTAGCAAAAGTTTATATCAATAAGTAAAACACCTTGACGTTAATAATAAAAGGATAAAAAAATTTATTACATTTACAAAATAAGAAATACAGAGTCAAAGAAATGCCTCCGTGGCACCTGTTGCTTCTCCGAGTTCAGTTCCCAGCACCTACATCATGCAGCTCACGGCGCCTGTAACTCCAGCTCCCTCTTCTGGCCTCCGTGGGCACCTCCACTCATACGCATACACTCACACACACAAACACTAATCAAAAATAAATCTCACACAAAATAGAACTGTACTATGAACGTAGAGAAGCTATTTCCTCCACATCCCTGCCGGGAGAAAGGAGCCTGAGAGATCCAGGAAACTAACACATCTTGCACGACTCAGAGCTCAGAGAGGCCTATGGTTCACGAGCACCCCCCAGTGGTTTGGAGCAGACACAGTTTCTGGGGAAAGAATTGGTGCCTTGGTGCCGCAGCCTGCCAGCTGGGCAGCCATTCCAGGGACATGGCTTTCAGGAAGCATCACCACCGGGTGGGGTTTTCAGTGCTGCAGAAGTCTAGGGACCACCCATACTCCTCTGGCTGCCCCAGTAAACTCACTGGCTCACCAAGACAGACTTAGGAGGAAGAATGTGTTTGGTCTGTCATTGAGCCCGGTTTGGATAATAGATGCTTATTTCTTCCTCTTGAAAAGTCACTTGACAGCCTCACGTGATGGCTTCTTTTAAAGAGTGCAGTGAGAAAGGGAGAGAAAACAAAGAGCCATTTTGTAGGGAAGAGACCCGACAAACCCTACCTAAGTCAGGTGATCAAGGTCGCCCTAACAGTAAAACACGTATGTTTGAGACGTGTCAAGGATGACGTGTTCCCTGCAATCACCCATTACCCCAATCTAATCTTCACAGAAACATCAGAAAGTCTCAAACTGGAAAACATCCTAACACTTCTTAAAAACATCAAGGACATGGGAAGCAAGGAAAAAAAATCTGAGACAGTTTACAGTCTTAGGCTTCCATCACTGTGGTAAACACCACAGTCAGAAGCAGCCTGGGGAGGAAGGGTTTACTTCCACTCCGAGTTCCAGCCCAGCCCAGCACTGAGGGACATCAGGAAGGAGCTAAGCAGGGCAGGCACCTGGAGGCAGGGGCTGAGGCAGAGGCCATGGCTGGGTGCCCCCCCCCATGGCTTGCTCTGCCCGCTTTCTTATAGCTCCTGGGATCAACGGCCCAGGGGTGGCACTGCCCAGATCAACCATCATTCAAGGCCAATCTGGTAGGATTATTTTCTCAGTTGAAGCTCCCTTTTCCAAAATGACTCTAGCTTATGTCGAGGTGACATCAAACTAGCCATGACAATCTAATGTGCTAGCTGAATGGGATGCAAACAGAAAGGGGCTATAAGCACTAACCATAGACATTTGAGTATGGGCTTTATTGATAGTAAATTAATATTTTCCATTCGTTGCAATAATGTTTATTAAGAAGAAATGGATGAATGAATTCTCTGTACGAATATTTGTACTTTTTCTGTAAATCTAAAATATGTTCTTTTAAAATTTATAAACTTCCCATAAACTTCAAAACTAGGTCAGCATCTCGGCTGGGGCCATGGCTAAGCAGTGAAGAACATTGTTTTGCCCTTGCAGAGGCTCTGAGTTCAGTTCCCAGCACCCACATGGTGACTGACAACTGTCTGTAACTCCAGCTCCAGAGGACCAACACCTTCTTAGACCTCCATGGCACTGCACACAAGATGGTACACAGACATATATGCAGACAAAACACTTACACATGTAAACTAATATAAATCTCTAAAATAAATAAGCATCTTAATTTTTTAAGTCTAAATAATATTGCACTGTAAAGACACACTGCAGGTTACCTACACAAACTACAGTCTGAACATCTCCAGCTGCCTATAGATCTCTCTTTTAAAAACAGAGCTAGGCTGAGCCCCTTCATGAATGACTGAGGATAAATTTTTTTCTAAAAGTGGGTCCACTTTTGCCTACAATAATGTCCAATACCTATATAATTTTAAACCAATTATGGCATATTTACTTAACACGCTATTCTTCCAACAATTTATAACTATTCTAACGGAAATACCAGGGTAAAACTATGCAGAGTATGGTTTACATTTTAAAACTGCAAAGAGTTAACCTCATCTAACGACAAGGAACTACCGACTGACCTACCACCCTCATCTCCTCTACTTTCCTAAGCATTTCACAAGGGCATACAGAGTCATTTTATAACCGGGTTAAAAGCCTAGCAAAGTAAAGCTATAGACTGTGGTAGATATGTCAGATAGCAACTTACCTCCAGTTTAAAAGCCAGGCCCACAAACGGGTGGGAATTGTCTCTTTGGGAGTTCATTAAGATTTTGCTCTTCTCTTTTGAGTCACTTTAAATGAAAGAAATATAAAGCTATAAAACATAATACTTGGTAAGCCTTTGTGTGTGTTGTATACATGTATGTATGTGTGTGTATGTACACATGTGTGTGTACATGTATCAGCGTGCATGCATGGAGGCCAGGGGTGACTTCAATTGTCCTGCTCCATCAATCTCGGCCATATCCTTCTAAGACGACATCTCTCACTGAACCTGCAAGGGGGCTGGCGGCCAGCTTGCCACAGTGATCCTCCTGTTTCCACACAGTCCCCATCTCCAGTGTGCAAGCACACCATCCAACACGGCTTCTTACACGGCCTTCACTTAAGCAGCAAGCATCTCGCCCACTGGGCCAACTGCCAAGCCCCTGAATATTTCATCCATATCAGTTTGCTCTTATCAAAGAAAAAGCACGTTTGCTGACAGCTTCTGAAAACACACCACGTTTCACTGAAGAGTTCAGTCAAAGTCCTGCAGGCTTTGTACTACACAGACAGGACCAGAGTGGACTCAAACGCTGGACCTCTTAGAGAGCACACAGAGTAATATTCAGAAGAGCCTTAAGAAGGTTTCTTTCCTTGTTGTTGCTTTACATTGTATTTTATGCATATGTATGTAGAACTCGGAGGACAACTCTGAGCTGGTGCTCTCCTTCCACCATGTGGGTCCCAGGATTAAACTGATGTCATGAAGCTTGGTGGCAGACACCTTTATTTGATGCACTATCTCCCTGGCCTGAGTTTCATTTTTTTTAAGTTAAAAAAATTCCATAACTGAAAATAAATGATAGCAAATGAATAAAAATTAATATTATAAACCTTGAGGGATAATAGAACAAATTATACTTTTTTTTTTTTTTTTTGGTTTTTCGAGACAGGGTTTCTCTGTGGTTTTGGAGCCTGTCCTGGAACTAGCTCTTGTAGCTCAGGCTGGTCTCAAACTCACAGAGATCCGCCTGCCTCTGCCTCCCGGGTGCTGGGATTAAAGGCGTGCGCCACCACCGCCCGGCTAGAACAAATTATACTTAAAAAAATTTATTTATTATATATACAGTGTTCTGCCTGTATGTTTGCCTGCTCACCAGAAGAGGGCACCAGATCTCATTATAAATGGTTGTGAGCCACCACATGGTTGCTGGGAATTTTAGGACCTCTGGAAGAGCAGCCAAGGCTCTTAACCTCTGAGCCATCTCTCCTGCCCACCAATCATACTTCTAAGTCATAAATGATACGGGAACTTATATAGTAAATATTTTCCTGTATATCAAAATTGATATCTAATTAAAAATGGTGAATTTTATGAATAAAGAAAATCATAAAAATAAATGAAAGACCAATCCTTAAACCTCTTCGTCGTGCATAAGTGTTAAAGCATCTTTTCATGAAACACACTGTGCATAGCCGTACTCACTCCTGGTTGAGTATGGCGAAGTTCTGGACCTCAGACGGGTTGGGAAGGTATTCTAGGACAGCGTCCAGGAGAGGCTGAACTCCTTTGTTCTTCAGAGCACTTCCCAGGAACACTGGAGTGAAGGATCTGCTCAGGGTGGCTCTCCGGATTGCCAGCTACAGAACACACACAGTAAGATTCCTGTTAATACAACAGCCTAGGCGTCAGGTCAGTTATGAACACACAAAATGAAATAATACTCCGGAGTGCTGGTTCCAGGGAAGGACAAGAGAACATCTCAGTAACTCAGTCAAGATGCTGAAAAATGGAGAAAACTGCTTCTCTTAGGGCCAAGTAGTGATTTATGGAATAATTACTTTTTGGTAGTCTTAAAATGTTCCTTTTTGGGGGGATAAAAACTATTCATATTCACAGACCACATGACTTTTACACATCCATTCTAGCGAACATTCATTAGTGGATCGTCACTGCTTCTTGGCTGAGGTGGATGCTGCACACATGTTGGGGTTGGGGCGCACTGCACTAGCTGGGACCCTTCCTTCTCGGGGTGAGCCTCCAGGGAGAGGCTTACCGCCACGCTGCCTTCTACAGTGCTTGGCACAGTTCCACCGGGAAGGCACAAGCGTGTGAGTCTCCACATCTGCATCAAAGCATGCTTTCTGGGCTTTTCAGTTTTTCGTTAGTTGGTTGATTGGTCTTAAATAAGATTCATCTTAATGAATGGTCTCTCACCGTGGCTTTGATTTGCATTTTTCCTAATGATTAGGCCTGGAAAGCATCTTTTCAGTGCTGACACTTGAACATCTTTGGGGAAATGTTTATTCAAAAGCCCCTGGCTTCTGAATCTTCATTTTTATGGAAGTCAATTATATAATTTTTTTTACTCAATTTGCATTAATAAAGCCCATTAACAAAAGAATCGTGCCTTCTGCTCCCATATCAACCCCCTTTTTATTATATAATATCTGAGGTACTGGAGAGATGGCTCAGTGGTTAAGAGCACTGGCTGCATTTCCAAAGGACCAGGGTTCAATTCCCAGCACCCACAAGGCCATTCACAGTCACCTGCAACTCCAGTTCCAGGGAATACAGCGCCCTCTTCTGGCCTACAAAAGCACTGCATGCAGGCAAAACATCCGTAAACATTTTTTAAAGTGTTTTTAAAAATATCTATTTTGAGAGTACTTGCCTTTAAATCAGAAACTGAGGGGATTTTTTCTTCCAGGAAGAGCTCACCAAGCTGCTCATCTGAATTAGCAACACATTCAATTAGCTCCTGCCGGTGGTCAGCTGCTGCGGCCCTCAGCTCAGCTGGAATCTCCGCATACCGGACAATCTGACTAAGAGAAAGAATGTTCCACTGTAGTGGCTCTAGGGTTGATAAGTTAAGCACAAAGCACCGATGGCATGCCAGCAGCTACGGTGTTCTGCTGCTGTTCTGGCAAACGCTCCGAGAACTCTGAGCTCCAACAGCAAATAAGACAACTACATCTTCACAGTTCAGACAAAACAGTGGGCAAACCCACTTCAGTGGACCAGTCCTTTGCTCAAGAGTGCACCACCAGGGAAAAGAGGAGCCTAGACTCAACACAGCCCGCTATGAGGGTATGCGTGATGTCATAAGGCATCGTGCCCTATTCTTCTCATAGCAAGTTTTTCAGAATAATAATGAAGAAATATAAAATTCTTCCCCATTTAACATACATGGGCTTACATTACTCTAGAGATAAAATGAGCAGAAGAACATGAGGTCAAAACACTGACTTGGGAGCCGCGTGTGGCGCACACCTTTGATCCCAGCATGGGAGGCGAGAACAGCCTGGTCTACATGACAACTCCCAGGCGAGCCAGAACAGACCCTGTCTCAAAATGAGCAACAACAAAAAAGACTTAGAAAAGCTATCAATTAAATAAGGGATTAAATTCTTTCCAGTGTGGCCTCAGGACTATTTCTACTGCACTTATTTAAACTGGAGGGCTGCTCACGCTCACACCACAATGAACAGTTTCTAGTATCTACACTTTAAGTGAGAAAGCTGGTCTAAACAAGCCACGTTAGGATCAGCTACCTTCAAGTAAGCTGTCTGAAGCCTGTCTAAGCTTGACAATTCCATTAGCATGGGCTCTGAAGGCTGACTTCTTTAGGCTACTGAAGCTTTTGTCTATTCTGAACCAGCAGCACCGGTCTTGAAGGAGGGAGGGGTGGGCTCTGAGGCAGAATCTTGCTTGTGCAGCCAAAGCTGGCCTTCAGCTTGCTCCTGACTCGGCCTGGGATGACAGGAGTGTATCATCAGGTCTGCTCTCCATTTTAAAATGCACAGCTTGAAACCCTTTGAGACTGCTGTTAATACTGAGCGTTATATTACAGATGGTGTGTTTTACTACTTGCCTTTTCAATCCCTAGATTGGCAGCTCTCAACCTGTGGGTCAAGACCACCCGCTTTGGGGATCACATAAACACCCTGATATTTATATTACAACTCAAAACAGTCGCAAAATTACAATTATGAGGTAGCAATAAAATAATTTTATGGCTGGGGGTCACCACAACCTGAGGAACTGTATTAAAGGGTTGCAGCATTAGGAGGGCTCAGAACCACGATGCTGATTCAAGAACTGGAGTTGAGGATGAAGAACGCATTGTGCTTTCTCCATTTCTTACTCCCTATTGGGATATTCTAAATAAAAGGCTGTGTGCTCAACTTCGTTATTTGTAGGAAAAGAGTTAACGACCTAGGGTCCACTGTGGTGACGCACACCTTTAATCCCAGCACTCAGGAGGCAGAGGTAGGCGGACGTCTGTGAGTTCAGAGTTCAAGGCCAGTCAAAGCTACAAGGTGAGACCCTGTCTCAAAAAAATGTAAGTTATCTAACCCTTCTTACTAGAGACTGCAATATTCTGTAAGTACGATTATGGTCAATAGAATTTCCAAGAGGTCAAATGGTCTCTAGTATGACTACTAAGAACATTAATTTTGAGTCACTAAAATCACCTTAAAGAATGCTATTCAAGCACATTTTAAAAAATAATTAGTCTGTGTTTAACTTAGACTTCCTTTTCTTTGATGTCTTTGAAAATACAAGATTTTGGCAGTGGATTTTAGCACTTACCCAAAGTCTCCATCAAAGTAAATGGCTCGTTCCTCAATGAGGTCTATAATACCCTTAAAATCGCCCTCCAGGCCAATGGGCATTTGCACAAATGCTGCATTGTGATTTAGTTTGGATCTGAAAAACAAAAATATCTGCTTGCCTCTTCTCTCAAAATTATTTTGAAATGATAAAAGGCAAAAACCCAAACAAAAAAGCAATGGCAGACATCAGACAACTGAAAACGATGTTAGCAGTGGGTAAGGAGAGCAGCAAAGCAACTGTGACAGAAGCCAAATCAGGGAGCCACGACCCACCCTGAACAGCACAGGACTCGAAATACCCTGCACAGACTCCCTGAATACGCTCACGCAGGGCAGAAGGGAAAGACAAAAAATCAATGGCCAGGAGATTAAAGACGATGGGACAGTGGGACAGCAGCCCACTTCTCATTCTTAAGTCAAGTGACAGAAAGACAACCACTCAGAGAGGGAGTTCTCGCAGGAAAACGCAGCCCGCTAACGTGCACACACGGTTAACACGGGAATTCCGTCTTGAGAAGGGATACTCTGTAACACCGCTCAGTGTAAGCTAGGTCTGCATGTGTAGCTGTGGACAGAACGAAGTGGACATGACTAGCATTTGAGGAAGTCAAGAGCTTACAGAAAAGGGGTGGGCGTAAGGCATGTACTAATATCTGGGGCTGGAAAGATGGCTCAGTGGTTAGAGGGCTTGCTACTCCCCTAGAGGACCAGAATTTGTTTCTCAGCATCTGCCAGGGAGGTCACAACTGCCTGTAACCGCAGCTGCAGGAAATCCAATACCTCTTTCTCACCTCCCTGGACACCGGTACACATGGTATACACTTACACAGACACATAAATAACTATCCAAAAATATCTTTTTAAAAAAGTATTAATATTCAAGAATAGTTACCAAAGGAAAGAAAATAAGATTTAATTTAAATTAATATTTTTGTAGTGCTGGGATTAAACCAAGGCCTGATATGCAATAGCAAGAGCTCTAACACTGAGATACATCTGCAGATAAACTTAGAGATGTGTAAAGTACCTCTAAGAGAAAAGTTACAATAATGAAAAATTTATGGAAATTGGTTATATAATTGCTGAGTATTTTAAAAGACTAAGTAACAGAAAAGATACAAGTGACTATCAGAGTCATGAGCTAAAAATTAACCTCAAAAACTCTGTTTGGGCCAGTAAGATTGCTCAATTGCTAGACACACACGCCATGAAAACTTGATAACTCAAAATTCAATTATACTGAAGCCCTGTAAAAGGACCCAAGCCACAAAGCTGTCCTGATTCCCATGTGTGAGTGGCATAAGCACCCTATTTATCACACACACATGCCACCCCAGAAATAGGATGGGTTTTCTCCACTTCCCAGTGAAGGCAGTGAAGAACCACAGGGTAAATTCACCCACTGAGATTGGGTTCCATTTACCAAGACTCACAGAAATGCATTTTTGAAACAAGAAAAAAAACCTTGAAGACACAATTTAATCACTGAATTAACTGTCTGAATGTGAGGTTTGCTGTCCAGACCAGCACTCCGGGGGCTCAGTACCTCATTTGTTGAAGGGCCCTGGCTGGGTTGGAGCCCATCCGGTCCAGCTTGTTGATGAAGGTTAAAAAGGGGACGTTGTAGCGCTTCATCTGGCGGTTGACAGTCATGGTCTGGCACTGGACCCCACCGACGGCACAGAGAACCAGGATGGCGCCATCCAATACCCGCAGGGCCCTTTCCACTTCTATTGTAAAGTCCACGTGCCCTGAATGGGGAGGGTTTTAAAGAACAGTCTGAATGTTTAATATACAATTTCTTTGTCCTGAGGTTTCTTACTGCTGGGCTGAAACACTGACCAAAATCAACTTGGGGAGCAAACTGCTTATCTGGCATCCGGGTTACAGTCCACCATCCGGGGAAGCCAAGGTAGAAACTCAGGCAGGAGTGGAGCTGAGCCCGGGGCTGCTTGCTCACTTGCTCCTCACGGCTTGCTCACCCCACTTTCTTATACAACCTAAGACCACCTGTCCAGCAGGGAGACCTCCCCTAGGAGGCTGGGCCCACCTATCCATTAGCAATTAAGAAAAGCTCCACAGAATTCCTACAGGCAATCTGACAGATGTGTTTTCATAAGCGAGCTCTCTGTCCCCACTAGACTATAGCTTGTGTTAGGGTGACAAAAAACTAAGCAAGACATGACTGTCAACCTGGCACACTAATACAACTATTTTAGACAATAGTCTTTTTCCCCGTTTACCCAAGATCTGATGTTAATATCAGTATCATAATATAGAACATAACTATAAAAGTCTCAGTCTTTAAAAACCTGCATCTCTTTTAGAAGTCTAAAGTCTCTCTAAGACACCAAGATCTCCTAACTGTGGGCTCCTGTGAAATAAAAACACAAGTTAAACACTTTCCTCTCTTACAGGAAGAGTCAGGACACAGACACAATCAAATCAAAGCCAAAGCAAACTTCAAGGGTGTAAAAGTTCCAAAGGGCTTGGGCGGCTCCACTGCTCCGGCTCCACCATCGGAACGCATACGGCTTCTCTCCTAGGTTCAGGCCGGTTCCACTCTGAAACTGCCTGCTGTCCCTGGTGGTCACCCCACAACTGCTGGGGTCTCCACGGAGACTAGGCTGCACCTCCACTCACAGCCTCTCCTAACAATCTCTTCGGGCCTAACCCTAGCAAACCTCAATTTCTCTTCTCGACCCTGTTAGTCCTGGACCTTCTCCTGCAACTGAGGCTGCACTCACACCAATGCCGTCACAGTGCCAAGCTTCGACTCCACCCTGCCTTCAAACACCAGCACTCCCTGGATGAGTCTTTCATGCCAAGTTCAGAGGGCAGCATGGCATGAAATCTTGGCCCCCTCTGGACCCCAGTTTCTGTGTGCTAACTGTGGGGGCTACTCCCAGAAGACTTCCCTTCAGTGACACTGGTTTCTTCTTAACTACTGCTAACTTCTCACCCTCAGCTGACCAGCATGGACTCTCTCAGCAAGGCAAATGTCTGACTTCCATGGTGCCTGCTAATCACAACCAAGTCTTCAGCCCCAGCGGACCAGACACTGCATCTTCTTAATTTAAAACACCACATAAGCAGCCCTGAGGCAGCCTTTGCTTCCCTCTGTCAGGCCACCTCACCGGCATCTCTTCCAGCGTTCCTACCTTCTTAGCGCCCTCCACAGACCACTGACTTTTAAGAACTCGATGACTTTCTCAGTTCAAGATTCCAAAGCCCTTCCACAGCCTTCTTACAGGTCAGGTCTGTCACGAC